>PVJC01040059.1:0-15969 GCA_004026665.1 Murina feae
TCACCTCGCAGCGTCTATAATGAAACAATTGTTACTTTTACTGGTTAGGCCGGAGCTGCTCTTTCCTTCAGCTCCGGAGGATTCTATGATTGTTACAATGTTTCAAAACTGCTAGAGGCAGTTTAATCAGAGCTGAGCTGAAGGGCGCAGCTTCACTTTCGCTCCTGCCGCAATGGAAAGGGCTGTTTACTCAGGTCCGTGAGTGGCAGCCGCCATGTTGGCTAGGCTAATTTGCATACAGCTGCTCTGATTGGCTGGTGGGCGTGGCTTACCCTGTCTCGGAGAAACGGTTAATTTTAATATTTCCCTTTTATTAGTTTAGATATAGATAATGTACTTTGTGTCTTCTATTTATTCTGATGTGGTTACTATTTACATGGAATATCTTTTTCTATCCTTTTACTTTTAGACTGTGTCTTTTTAAACAAAATCTTCATTGAAAGTTTTACATATGTCCCCCCTTCTCCCCACTTTGACCTCTTTTTGCCCACTCCCGCCCCCAACCTTAGGTCTTTTCCATCCTATTGTCTGTGTCCATGGGTTATGCATATAGGTATATAAGTTTTTTGGTTGATCTCTTCCCACCCTGCTTTCCCTCTGAGATTCCACTGTTTGTACCATGCTTCTATGTTTCTGTACCTATTTTGTTCATTAGATTCCACATATGAGTGAGATTGTGTGGTACTTACCTTCCTCTTACTTAGCCTGTGTGTCTTTACTAGTTAGTGGAAAGTAAGTCTTTTGTAGACAGCATACTTGGAGCTTGTTTTTTCTTAAATCTATTCAGACACTTTATTTTGATTGGAGAACTTTTTTTTAAAGTTTAAAATAATTATTGATAAAAAAGGACTTGGCTATTTAATGTATTTCAACTAAATATTTTTGTTATACTTATTATTTATACTTTTATTTTTAACTTCTATACTAGGAAAAGTGGATTTTGTACCACTTTTAGAGTATTCTTTATTTGTCTATATACAGGATGAGGCAGATGTAGGTTTACAGTTGTTCATGTGCAAAATAATACAATAAATAAAAATAACAATACAAGAATAAAATATGTGTTTCATGTGCTCAGAACTTTAAACCTATTTTTGTCCCACCCTGTATTTACCTTTACCAGGTTGCTTTATACTTTCATATACTTTTGTGTTGTTGTTTAACTCCATTTCATTTCAACTAGAACAATGCCCTTTATCATCTCTTGTAGCAGCAGCTCCACATTGATGAATTTCCTCAACATTTCTTTATCCGAAAGTCTATTTCTCCTTCATTTTTTGAAGGACATTTTTGCTGTATAGAGTATTTTTGTTTGGAAATTTTTTCCCTTTATAACATTTAATATATCATTCCATTCCCTTATCTTTTCAAAATCTCTGATGAGAAATCTATTAATAGTCTTTTTGGAGCTCCCTTTTATGTGATGAGTCACTGTTCTCTTTTTGCTTTCAAAATTCTGACTTTGTACTTGAGTATTGACAATTTAATTTTAATGTGTCTTGCTTGTGGTTTCTTTGGATTCATCTCATTTAGTCTGTTTGAGCTTCTTGGATCTGGTTCTCCATTTTTCTTTCTCCAGATTTTGGAAGTGTTCAGCCACTATAACATTTATGTACTTTTCTCTCTCCTCATTCTGAGATGCCAATAATATGAAGAGCAAGCATGTCAAACTCAAAGTCTAACATGGGTCCAATAAACAATGTTTAAGTTTATTTGGGCTGCAAAAAAACAAAAGCATCAGTTTTCATAGAAATGTAGGTTTATTTAGATAGAGACATGCTGAATGCAAAGGGCTGAAACAAATGAGTAATCGTTAACATAAAATAATAGAACATTTTAATAAAATTAATATTTTTTTCTTGAACATTAACTTACCAGACACTGAATAACTGCACAGATTAATAAACATAATTCTAATAATCCTATTTTTCTTGTTCTCCAAAAGTGAAGTATTTCCTGTTGTGCCCACCAAACAAGTCAGTACAAGACTAATGACGTGGCAATCAGCTGCTAAAATATTCACTGTTAGTATTCGTGAAGAGAAATGGTGCACTTCTTCGTTAGGCACGTAAGGTAAATGAATGCACATGATTATAGTAATCAGCCATTAGCAAACATTGTAGTTCATTATTAATTATCTTGTAAAAATTAAGGTATGAAATTTTCATTAAAACGTTTCTTACATACCATTATATTGTCTGGATGCAAAAAATATTGGTTGTGGGCCATATGTAGCCCATGGGCCGTGAGTTTGACATGCTTGATGAAGAGTGATTCATGTTGTGTCCCTTAAGTCCTTTAGGGTTTTTTTACTCTTCTTCATTCTTGCTCCTGTTTACTCTTCTGACTGGATAATTTCAAATGACTTCTCATCATGCTGGCTTATTCTTTGTTCTCCTTGATCAAGTCTTTTGTTGAACCCAGCTATTGAATTTTTCAGGTCAGTTTTTATATTACTTAGCTCCAAAGTTTCTTTTTTATATTTTCTCTCTATTGTCATTCTCATTTTGTCCATGTACCATTTTCTCAAACTCATTGAGAATCTTTATGATAGTTATTTAAAAAATATTATCAGATCATTCATATACATTCATTTCTTTAGTATAAGTTTCTGGAACTTCATTTTTTCCCCCTTCAACTGGACCTTCTGTTTCTCTTTTCATGTTTCTTTTACCTTGTGTTGGTATCTGCACATTTGAAGAAATTGCCCTATCTCCTAGTCTGTATGCACTGACTCTGACTGGGAAAGGCCTTCACCATTCATTCCAGATAGAGATTTGGGGGCCCTTGGTTGTATTTTCTCTGGAGTTGTATTTATAGATTTGTAATTAGAGGGATTTGTTGGTTTCTTTTCTTCAGGCCCTCATTATCTCTCCCTCATTATCAGGAGGGAAGCCTTAAATTGTGTGTCTACTCCCAATTGTGCACAGCCATGTTAACTGTATCAACACATCAACTGATTTTCCTCTGTTCTAAGCTGCCCCCAGGCATCCAATTTTCTCTGGTTTCATCAGTACTACTTAGTGAGCTGAGACAGAAACCAGTACTTTATGTAGTTCTGTGTGATTCTGGTATACACTAAAGGAACAGTGTACGAATTTGTGTACCACTGGGGTCCCTGAGCCTGGCCTGTGGGATCGGGCCGAAATTGGTTCTCCGACATCCCCCGAAGAGTCCTAGATTGTGAGAGGACACAGGCCAAGCCAAGGGATCCCACCAGTGCACTATCGGGGCCAGGGAGGGACATGGGAGGTTGGCCAGCGGGGAGGGACCATATGAGGGCCCCAGGACATGTTTGGCGTGGGTTGCTCAGTCCTGTTTGACCAGTCCCAGCAACAATCTAACTTACTGGTTGGAGCTCTGCCCCTGGTGGTCAGTGCACATCATAGCAACTGGTCAACCAGTCGACAGTCGACTGTCATAGCGAGCGGTTGAGCAGCCTTAGCATATCTTTAGCATATTACTCTTTGATTGGTTGACCGACCGGTCGACTGGATACTTAGCATATTAGGCTTTTATTATATAGAACTAGAGGCCCAGTGCACAAAAATTTGTGCACTCGGGGATATCCCTCAGCCCAGCCTGTGCCCTCTCGCAGTCTGGGACCCCTCGGGGAATGTCCACCTGCTGGCTTAGGCCCACTTCCCGGGCGATCGGGCCTAAGCTGGAAGTCAGACATCCCTCTGGCAGCCCGGGAGCTCTCGGGGGATGTCAGCTGGCCAGCGGGGAGCAGGCCTAAGCTGCAGTCAGACATCCTTAACACTGCTGAGGAGGTAGGAGAGGCTCCCACCACCACTGCTGTACTGGCAGCCGTCAGCCTGGCTTGTGGCTGTGCAAAGCTCCCCCTGTGGGAGTGCACTGACCACCAGGCAGCTCCTGCATTGAGCGTCTGCCCCCTGGTGGTCAGTATGTGTCATAGTGACCAGTCATTCCAAGTCGTTCTGCTGTTAGGGTTAATTTGCATATTACCTTTTTATTATATAGGATAGAGGCCTGGTGCCTGGGTGAGGGCCGGTTGGTTTGCCCTGAAGGGTGTCCCGGGTCAGGGTGGGGGTTCTGCTGGGGTACCTGGCCAGCCTGGGGGAGGGGCTGATGACTGTTTGCAGACTGGCCACAGCCCCTTCAGGGTGGCGGTCCTGCTGGGGTGCCTGGCCAGCCTAGTTGAGGTGCTGATGGCTGTTTGCAGGCAGGCCACAGCCCCTTCAGGGTAGGGGGTCCTTCTGGGGTTCCTGGGAAATCTGGGTGAGGGGCTTATGGCTGTTTGTAGGCTGGCCAAGCCCCCAAACATGGACCCCCATGAGGGTGGGGCCATCCTGGGTGAGGGGCTGATGGCTGTTTTCAGGCTGGCCACAGCTCCCAGCGATCCAAGATCCCAGTGAGGCTGACTGGAAGCAAGTATCTGGGATTTATTTATCTGCTATAATTGAAATTTTGTTTCCTTGAGCAGAGGCCACAGCAGGCCAAAGCAGGCAGCTTCCTCAGTCGCCGGGGCAACGAAGCTGCCTCCTTGCTCCAGCTCTGTGACTTCTATAATTGAAACTTTGTTGCCTTGAGTGTATGCCACAGACGGCCAAGGAAGGCAGCTTCCTCCATCACCGGGACAACGAAGCCTCCTATTTGCTCTAGCTCCGTGTCTGCTGGCTGCCATATTGGTTGGGTTAATTTGCATATAGTCACTCTGATTGGCTAATGGGCGTGGGATGGGATGTAGCAGAGTGACACAATCAGCATATTACTCTTTTATTAGATTAGATGCTTCACTCTCTTTTTTCACCTGCTGGAGAAGTTGTGGGATAGGATGATTTTTCTTGATGTTGAGCTCTGCCAGCTTAGGGGAGGAGTTTATATAAAGTGAAATTGTTCTTTTTACCTTTTTAAGTGCAACTGTTCTTGACTCTGGTATTGTCTAGGGCACTGTAGCATCTTAACGGATGTGGAATTCTCATAAAAGTATTTTGGTCCGTTTATCATTGTTAACAGTGTTTCCTTGGGCGAAAAAGTGCTGGGATTTCCTTTTCTGATATCTTGTGATGTCATTCCTTTAACCTTTTAAGTGTGACATATTTGCAGAAAAATGCAAATATTATGTATACAGCTTGATGACTTTTTTTACAAAGTGACCAGACCTATGTGAATTTGTGTCCATAATGCCATCATATTCAAAAGAGAATTTAGTTGCATTTAAAACTCTGTTAGACATTCTCTTCCCTTCAAGGCTTTGAAAATCTTACTCCATTGTTTTTTTGCATTCAGTCAAATTTGTTGAAAACTCTGATGTCAATCTGATTCTTTTTATTTGTTCTTTCTAGCCTTTTGTAGAAAATATTCTTTTTACTTTGATATTTCTAAGTGAATATGTCTAGATAACACTTTTGTGGTGCCACTCTTTATTTTTAACATCACAATTGCATTGACAGTTTTGCCACAAATTAATAAACAATATCACATAAAATTAACCAGATGTTCAAGGGTATCAGCCAGGAAGGTGACAGTTGGAACCAGTAAGTTCATTAGCTCCAATACTGTTACTGATATTATTAATACAAATAATGTTAGGAACAAATATTTTCATTCTACCACTTCCTGGCTATATGAACTTGAGCAAGGCAGCCTCTCTGAGGCTGTGTATCTAGTCTGCAAAGTGGGAATAATAATCATCTAATCTAACAAAAAAGTAATATACTAATTGGTGTCACTCAACTACACCCTAAGCCACGCCCATCAGCCAATCAGAGTGAATATATGCAAATTAACCCAACCAAGATTCCAGCCAGCAGCCATGGAGCTAGAGCAAACAGGAGGTTTGCTTGCACCAGTGAAGGAGGAAACTAGACTTCCTGCCTGCCTAGGCCGGCTTTGGCCTCCACTCAAAGCAACAAAGTTTCAATTATAGGAGATAAATAAATCCCAGATACCTGCGTCTAGCCAGCCTTGCTGGGAGCTGGGTCCCTGGGGGCTGTGCCCAGCCTACAAACATCCATCAGCCCCTCACCCAGGCTGGCCAGGCACCCTAGCAGGATCCCCCCACCCTGAAGAGACTGTGGCCAGCCTGCAAACAGCCATCAACCACTCACCCAGGCTGACCAGGCACCCCAGTAGGACCCCCTCCCTGAAGGGGATATGGCCAGCTTGAAAATGGTCCTCAGCCCCTCACCCATGCTGGCCAGGCACCCCAACAGAACCCCCACCCTGATCTGGGACACATTCAGGGCAAACCAGCTGGCCCCCACCCATGCACCAGTCCTCTATCCTATGTAATCAAAAGGTAATATGCAAATTGATCCTAACAGCAGAACGACTTGGAATACTGGTCATTATGACACACACTGAGCACCAGGGGGCAGACGATCAATGCAGGAGCTGCCCCTGGTGGTCAGTGCACTCCCACAGGGGGAGCTCTGCTCAGCCACAAGCCAGACTGTCGGCTGCCAGCACAGTGGTAGTGGTGGGAGCCTCTCCTGCCTCCTCAGCAGTGCTAAGGATGTCCGACTGCAGCTTAGGCCTGCTCCCCACTGGCCAAATGGACATCCCCTGAGGGCTCCCGGGCTGCCAGAGGGATGTCTGACTGCCAGCTTAGGCCTGGTTCCCCAGCAAGTGGGTGTAAACCAGCAGGTAGAAATCCCCTGAGGGGTACCAAACTGCGAGAGGGCACAGGCCTAGCTGAGGGATTTCCCCAAGTGCACAAATTTTTGTGCATTGGGCCTCTAGTAACAATTATAAATGCTTTGTAGGGTTGTTGTGAGCATGAAATGAGATAATGTAGTATTGACCAGGAGGCCAGCCAAATAGTGAGTTCTTCTTGAACGATTTGTACTAAAAGTTAGTATAGGTCTTTCTAATCGACATTGTAATGCAACAATACTCAGCAAAGGAAGACCACAATGATAATATGAAAAGTAGATAAAATACTAACTATCCTGCCCTTCAGTGAATCTATTATTTTGTTCTGGGCTAAGTGTCTTCAGTGATGAAGTAAAATTGAAGTTTGCTTTTTAGGTGGGTAAGAGAGGGCAGTCAAGATAATATCTTACCATTACATTTCTTACTGTGATATTTATGCCTGCATGTGTCAGTTTTAGATTATAAACTTCTAAAGCATAAAGGATCATGTATTTACATTGTAGGTTGATTACACTGGGTAAGATAAAACTCTTTATGTGTTGCAAAAGTGAATCCTAATTTAAGAAGGTTGTTATGGCAATTTAGAGCAAAGTTGATTTACTCTTGAAACATTCTCAAGT
Source organism: Murina feae (assembly GCA_004026665.1). NCBI lineage: Eukaryota > Metazoa > Chordata > Mammalia > Chiroptera > Vespertilionidae > Murina > Murina feae. Next base: position 7,242 of record PVJC01040059.1, read on the forward strand.
GACTTTAAGGTTCTACGTGCTTCTCTTGAAGGCATTTATAAAAAACCCACAGTTTTTAAAATGCTTCTAAGAGAGCTATTAGGTTTTTTTTCTCTGGCATGATGTGAAAATAAGTGCTATTACATTAAATTCCTTATGGTCATAAGGAATTTTCAAAGCACTGTTGCAAAAAAAGATTGATATTTTTAGAAAACATGGGTAGATTTTCAGGGCTCAAATACATAAATGATTTAAGTGAGAGGCAGTCAAATTAATGCATTTTTGTGTATGTTTGAGAGGGTGCGCTATCTTTTGAAAGGGTTACGTTTTTTCATTTTAAAAGCTAATGCAATTATTTTTGGCAATAATTGTTTTTGAGAAATACATTTGCATTTTATATCATGTCTCTGTTTATTAGACCTTGAGGAGATAATGGAATAGAGATTAACAACCTTCTCAGTTTGAGTGCCATTAACAAAAATGACAAAACTGACTGAACTGACAAAAATAGGCAGATACATTCAGATATCCAATAGACATATGAAAAAATGCTCAACATCAGTAATCATCTGAGAGATGCAAATTAAACATCAATGAGATATCACCTCACTCCTGTTACAATGGTTATCATCACTAAATCAGCAAACAGCAAGTTTTGGGGAGGATGTGGAAAGAAGGGAATCCTCATGCACGGTTGGTGGGAATGCAGACTGGCACAGCTACTGTGGAAAACATAATGGAATTTTCTCATAAAATTAAAAATAGAACTACCATTTGACCCAGCGATTCTATTTCTGGGACTATATACTCAGAATCCTGGAACACCAATCAGAAAGAATATATGTACCCTGTGTAAACAGTCCAAGCAGTGGTAGGTACATTTACACAATAGAATACTACCTGGCTGTAAAAGAAGAAGGAACTCTTACCTCTTTGTGATAGCATGGGTGGACCTGGATATTATTAGGGCTAAGTAAAATAAGCTAGTAAGAGAAAGACAAATACCATATGATCTCACTTATATGTAGAATCTAATGAATAAAATAAACTGATGAACAAAATAGTATCAGAGGCGTGGAAACATGGAACAAACAGACTTACAGCTCTCAGAGCGCGAGCACTGGATGAAAGAAGTTGAAGAGATCAGCCAAAGAACACATATGCCTAAACCATAGACACAGATAAGAGTGTGGTGATGGCCAGATGGAAGGGGGTCAGGGAATGGGGACATCTGTAAAAGTGTCAACAATAAAAATAAATTAAGGCAGATAGAAGAGAAAGAGAAATCTACCAATACATGAAAAAATAATTATTTCCTTAACCTGAGCAGTAATATCTTAAGGCCTTTAAAAATTATAAAAGACAAGATATTTGTGTATTTTTAGGGCGAGTGGAATATTTGTACATAGCTCAACTTTATGAACTAATCCAACAAGCATTGAAATCTACCCTACTTAGGTGAAGAATGCCGTGGTATGTTTCATGGGAGATATAAAGATAAAACAGACTCTCCCTCATAGTAGAAACTAGAGGCCCGGTGCACGAAATTCATACATGGTGTGTGTGTCTGTGTGTGTGCACGCGCATGCGTGTGTCGCTTAGCCTGACCTGTACCCTCTCCAATCCAGGAGCCCTTAGGGGATGTTCTACTGATGGCTTTAGGCAATCTCCCCATGTTTCTCTGCTCTCTGTGGGGCCTGCTTGCTCCACACCACAGGGACTGCCAACCAGTCTATGCTGGGTGTTGCCTGCAGGCGGCACTTGCCTACTCCCGCGTCGCCACAGCGATTGCCAAGCAGGACTTGCAGTGCTAGGAGCTGCCTCTTCCCTGTTGTCAGTCTCCATGGAGCCAATGAGGTTAATTTGCATACTCACTCCTGATTGGTATGCATCATGACGGTACAGTCAATTTGCATCTTTCTCTTTTATTAGTGTAGATTTACCATGTAATTAGAAGAGAGAACACGTGTACAAGTTACTATAACATAAGATAGACTGTGAAGTATTAAAAAATACTTCGTTTCTAAATGTTTATATTTTAGGTAAAATAATAAGAAAAATAATCAGTTGTGTAAACGTAACTATATTATATTGTAAAGGAAAACTGTACAAAAATGGAAAGCAATAATTAACTGTATAATATGCTTGGTATCATTTTCAACTAGGCTCTCCAGGCATGGCCGCTGATAGAAAAGAGGACATGTTGGCATGGTCATGCAGGAGGAGGACTCCACACAGACCCTAAAGAAGGGGTAAGAGCGATTAATAAGTAAATGGAAATTCTTATAGAAGACTGTATTTGGATAGAAAGTATGTCAAAGATTACCATATTTCAGAATATTTTGATTTTTGTTTTCTTTTTTTTATTACCTTTTTTGTTTGTTAGTTTATTATCTTAAGTTTTACATATGTCTCCTTTTTCCCAAACTGACCCCCTCCCCCAACCATTCCCACCAGGGCAGGCCCCTACCATCCCAGTGTCTGTGTCCATTGATTATGCTAATATGCATGCATACAAGTCCTTTGCTTGCTCTCAAAACCCCCGCTTTCCCTGCCATTTGTCTCTGGTTCTATTTTTGTTCATCAAATTATGTTGATCATTATATCCTAAATATGAGTGAGATCATGTGATATTTATCTTTCTCTAACTGGCATATTTCGCTTAGCATAATGCTCTCTAGTTACATGCTTGCTGTTGCAAATGGTAAAAGTTCCTTTTTTTTATAGCGGCATAGTTTTCTATTGTGCAGATGTACCATAGTTGTCTAATTCACTCATCTGCTGATGGGCACTTAGGTTGTTTCCAAATTTTAGCTCTTGTAAATTGTGCTGCTAAGAACATAGGAGTGCATATATGCTTTCTGACTTGGGCCTTTCTGACTGGTGTTTCTGGTTTCTTGGGATATATTTCTACAAGTGGGATTACTAGGTCAAATGGGAGTTCCATTTTTAACTTCGTGAGGAAACTCCATACTATCTTCCACAGTGGATATACCAGTGTGCATTCCCACCAGCAGTGCATGAGGGTTCCTTTTTCTCTGCATTCTTGCCAGCACTTGTTTGTTGATTTGTTGATGTTAGCAATTCTGACAGGTGTGAGATGGTATCTCATTGTCATTTTGATTTGCATCTCTCAGATGACTAGTGACTTTGAGCATGTTTTCATATGTCTCTCAGCCTTCTGTATGTCCTTTTTCAAAAAGTGCCTACTTAGGTCCTTTACCCATTTTTAAAAATTAGAATATTTATCTTCCTTTTGTTAAGTTATATGAGTTCTCTGTAAATTTTGGAGATGTAACCCTTATCTGAAATAGCATTGGCAAATGTTCTCCCATGCAGTGGGCTTTCTTGTTTTGTTGTTTGTTTCTTTTGCTGTGCAGAAGCTTTTTATTTTGATGCAGTCCCATTTGTTTATTTTCTCTTTATTTTCCATTGCCCCAGGAGCTGTATCAATAAACGACATATGTCTGACATTTTGCTGCCTATGGATTCTTCTAAGATTTTTATGGTTTCCTATCTTATGTTTAAGTCTTTTATTCATTTTGAGTTTATTTTTGTGTATGGTGTAAGTTTGTGATCTAGTTTCATTTTTTTCATGGATCTGTGCAATTTTCTCAACACCCTTTATTTAAGAGAGTGTCTTGACTCCATTGCATGCTCTTGCCTCCTTTGTCAAATGTTAATTGAGTGTAATTGCTTCGGTTAATTTCTGGCTTCTCTCTTTGGTTCCACTGAAGTATATGTCAGTTATTGTGCCAGTACCAGGCAGTTTTGAGAACAGTGGCTTTGTAATATAGCTTGATATCTGGTATTGTGATCCCTCCAACTTTGTTCTTCTTTCTCAGTATTGCTGTGGCTATTCAGAGTGTTTTTTCATTCCAGATGAATTTTTGCAAAGTTTGTTGTAGGTCTGTGAAATATTCTGTTAGTATTTTAATGTAGATTACATTGAATCTGTAAGTTACTTTGGGTAGTATAGATATTTTAATGATATTGATTCTACCAGTCCATGAACATGGTATATTCTTCTATTTGTTTATGTCTTCCTCTATCTCTTTTTTGAGTGTACTTTAGTTTTCCAATTAAAGGTCTTTTACCTTGTTAGATAAGTTCATTCCTAGATATCTTAATCTTTTTTTTAGTGCTGTGGTACATGAACTTGTCTTTTTAATTTTTCTTTCTGAGAGTTCATTATTATTGTATAAAAAAACCATAGATTTCTGGGTGTTAATTTTGTATTCTACATTGCTTAATTCATTTATTAAGTCTAGTAGTTTTTTGGTGGAGTCTTTAGGTTTTTCCATGTGCAATGTCATGTCATCTGTGATTAAGGACAGTTTTACTTCTTCTTTTCCAATTTGGATGCCTTTTATTTTTTAATAAGTCTTCATTTTTCCGATTATTACAGTTGTTCCTCTTTTTTCCCTCATAGCTCCCTTCCACCCAGTTCCCACCCCACCCCATGCCCTTACCCAGCCCATTGTCTTTGTTCATAGGTATTCAATTTTTGTGCAGTCTTTTCACACATCCCCACACTCCCTTCCCCTCGAGATTTGTCAATCCACTCCCTTTCTATGCCCCTAATTCTATTATATTCAATAGTTTATTCTGTTCATCATATATTTTATTCACTTGATTTTTAAATTCACTTGTTGATAGATATGTATTTGTTGTCACTTTGTTCTTCATAATTTTTATCCTTACTTTTTTCTTCTTCCTCTTCATAAGAAATACCCTTCAACATCTCTATATATGAAAGCATAAGTTACTCAATGACCACATGACCAAATGATCAGTCGACCAGTCACTATGATGCGCACTGACCACCAGGGAGCAGACAGTGCAGTAGCTGCCCCCTGGTGGTCAGTGTGCTCCAACAGCCAACCTCCTGTGGCTTACCAATCTCCCGTGGTCCCTCCGCCTGGCCGGCCAGCCAGCCCTGATAGCCCCAACCACCGGCCAGGTCGAGGGACTTGCACAAATTTGTGCTGCAGGCCAATCCATATACTGGATTGGCAGTGATGAACTCTTTTAGCTTGTTTTTATTTGTGAAGCTCTGTACCTTTAATTCTAAATGATAGCTTTGTTGGGTAGAATAATCTTGGTTGTAGGTTCTTGCTGTTCATCACTTTGAATATTTCTTGCCACTCCCTTCTGGCCTGCATAGTTTATGTTGAGAAATCAGGTGATAGTCATATGGGTACTCCTTTGTAGATAAAACTGTTTTTCTCTTGCTGCTTTTAAGATTCTCTGTCTATCTTTTGCCCTTGGCATTTTAATTATGACGTGTCTTGATGTGGTCCTCTTTGGATTCCTCTTGTTTGGGGTCCTCTGCACTTCCTGGACTTGTAAGTCTATTTCTTTCACCAGCTAGGGGAAGTTTTTTGTCATTATTTCTTCAAATATGTTTTCATTATCTTGTTCTCTGTCTTCTGCTGGCACCCCCATAATTCGGATGATGGTAAGTTTGAAGTTGTCCCAGAAGCTCCTTACACTATCTTCATATTTTTGGATTCTTTTTTCTTTTTGCTTTTCTGGTTGGATGTTTTTTGCTTCTTCGTATTTCAAATCTTTGACTTGATTCTTGCAATCCTCTAATCTGCTGTTGGATCTCTGTATATTATTCTTTATTTTAGTCAGTGTATGCTTAATTTCTGCTATGTCCTTTTTCATATACTGGTGGGTCTCACTAAATTTCTCAGAGGTTTCTAGAAGATTTTTGAGCACCTTATAACCTGTATTGAACACTGTATCCAGTATTTTGAACTCTATATCCAGTATTTTGCTTTCATCCATTTATTTCATTTTTGATATGTTTCTTTGTCTCCGTCTTCTGGCTGCTCCCATGTGTTGATGGAGTGGCTTTGTGTACTACATGTCCTATGGGGCCCACTGGCTCAGTCTCCCCAGTCACCTGAGGTGGACTCTCTTGGTGCACCTGGAATCTGCGTATCTTTGTGGGTTGTGTGCACAGTCTTTTTGTAGTTATACCTTGATTGCTGTTGGTATTACTGGGAGGAATTGACTTCCAGACCAATTTGCTGTGAGGACCAGTTGTGTCTACAATGGGTGTCCTGTTGTGCTGGAGACACCCTTATTGGGCAGGACTTGCTTCAATGGGGATTTGGTGCTCACTGGGTCTGCCCCCTGAGTGTGTCTCTTATGGATTTGAAGAGTTGTAATCTGGTGTGGTTTCAGTCTAACCATGGGCACACTGGCTCTTGGATCTCCAAGGAAGTACCAAGTCAGACACTGCCTGAAGTCACCCAACAGGAGCTGCAGAGAGATCTGCAGATTCCTCCTCTTTGTTTAGAGTTTGAAGTTGCCCAGATGAGGAGAATCTGTGAAGCAGTGCAGGCTGCTGACTAGCCTTAGACCTTCTTTTGGAAGCTCTTTGGTTCTTTGACCCAGCTGGAGTTTGGTAGGTTTTACATTGCAAAAGGCCAGGCCATTATATGCAAAAGCGTCTGTGCACAGTTTGGGTGGTGTTGTAAAATGGGTCAAGTGGGGTCTCAGGGAATCACTGGGTGGTGGAAACAGCAATGGTTGCCTTTGGTGCTGCCCCAGATAGATCCCAGGTTCTCTGCGTCCCGTGGCCCCATGTGGGAACAATGAACGCTGTGAGCACCTCTGAGAGAAAGCTGTCCTTGTTTTCCGGCCCGACGCCAGACAGTCTAGTTTCTCCCTGTATGAGTCTGTGTCACCAGAGTTTTGCCCTGAACTGGAGTTCAGAACCATCGGGAGTTTATATTTCCCTGCCAGTTGAAAAAGAGCACAGTATACCCAGTTGCCAGCCCGTTTCGTGCACCTCCATACCTCAGCTCTTTCGCAACTCTGCACTTCCTACCAGTCTAGATGCTCTTTCCTCTTTCCCTCTAGTTGAACTTTCAGCCAGCCTTCTTGTGGTTCTGGATGATACCTGTTTTGTCTTTTAGTTGTAGTTTTGATGTGGTTATGCAAGGCAGCAAATTCAGTTGTTTACCTATGTCACCATCTTGCTTCCTCTGAGCATTCCTGCCTTGTTCCTGATCTTACAGGAGATGGTTTTACTTTTTGCCCATTGAGTATGATGTTGGCTGTAAGTTTATCATATATGACCTTAATCATTTTGAGATATGCTCCCTGTATTCCCACTTTGATGAGAAAGTTCGTTTTTTTAAATCAAATATTGGTGTTAGATTTTGTAGAATGCATCTTTTGATATGATTATGTGATTTTTTTTCTTTCAATTTATGTGATGTATCACGTTTACGGATTTGTGAATAGTCTACCAGCCTTGCATCCTTGCAATGACATCCCACTTGATCATGATTTATGATCTTTTCAATATATTCTGTATGCAATTTGCTAATATTTTGTTGAGGATTTTAGCGTCTATTTTCATCAGGTTTATTGGTCCATAATTTGCTTTCTTTGTAATTTGGATAATGCTGGTTTTGGAATTAAGATAATGCTGGTCTCATTAAAAGAGTTTGGAAGTGTTCCTTCCTCTTGGATTTTCTGAAATAGATAGAGGATTATAGGTGTTAATTCTTCTTTGAATGTTTGGAAAAACTTCCCTGTGAAGCTGTCTGCAGCTGGGCTTTAGTTTGGTGATAGTTTTTTGATTACTGCTTTTATTTCATTGGTTGTTGCTGACCTGTTCAGGTTTTTTGATTCTTCCTGATTCAGTTTTGGGATATTGTATTTTTCTAGGAATTTGTGTATTTCATCCACATTGTTCAGCTTATTGGCATATAGTCGTTCATAGTATTTTTTTCACAGACCTTTGTATTTCTGTGCTGTAAGTGGTTGCTTCTCTACTTTTGTTTCTGATTTTTTTTACTCCTTTATCTTGTTTCTTGATGAATCTTGCAAATGGATTATCAATTTTGTTTATTCCTTAAAAAAACCAGCTCTTGGTTGCATTGATTTTTTAAAATCTCTGTTATTTATTTCTGCTTTAATTTTAATTATTTCCTTCCTTCTACTTATTCTGTGATTGTCTTGTTCTTTATCTAGTTGTTTAAGTTGTGGGGTTCAATAGTTAATTCCTGATTTTTGTTGTTGTTGTTTTTTTACTGTATTTGTATTGATTTCAGAGATTAGGGGAGAGGAGAGAGAGAGAAACATCAATGGTGAGAGGTAATCATTGATTGCCTGCCTCCTGCTCGCCCCACACTGGGCATGGAGCCCGCAACCCAGGCATAATCAAACTGGGAACCTTTCAGTCTTTAGGCCAATGCTCTATCCTGAGCAAAACCAGCCAGGGATAATTATTCTCATTTTTTGGTGTTGTTTGTTTTTTGAGGTACACCCGTAGTTTTATTTATTTTTTTATTTATTTTTTTTTTGTATTTTTTTAAATCTTTATTGTTCAGATTATTACAGTTGTTCCTCTTTTTTCCCCCATAGCTCCCCTCCTCCCATTTCCCACCCCAACCTCTGTCCTTGCCCCCCCACTGTCCTCATCCATAGGTGTACAATTATTGTCCAGTCTCTTCACGCATCCCCAACACTCTTAACCCCCGAAAATTGTCAGTCCACTCTCTTTCTATGCCTCTGATTCTGTTCTATTCACCAGTTTATTCTGTTCATCAGATTTTTTATTCACTTGATTCTTAGATTCACTTGTTGATATATATTTGTTGTTCATAATTTTTACTTTCCTTTTTCTTCTTCCTCATTCTCAAAGGATACCTTTCAGCATTTCATATAATACTGGTTGGGTGGTGATGAACTCTTTTAGCTTTTTCTTGTCTGTGAAGCT
>PVJC01040060.1:0-15971 GCA_004026665.1 Murina feae
ACGAGTGAATCTAAGAATCAAGTGAATAAAAAATCTGATGAACAGAATAAACTGGTGAATAGAATAGAATCAGAGGCATAGAAAGGGAGTGGACTGACAATTTTTGGGGGTTAAGGGTGTTGGGGATGCGTGAAGAGACTGGACAATAATTGTACACCTATGGATGAGGACAATGGGGGGGGCAAGGTCAGAGGTTGGGTGGGAATTGGGAAGAGGGGAGCTATGGGGGAAAAAAGAGGAACAATTCTAATAATCTGAACAATAAAGATAAATAAAAAAAAATACTAAGAAGAGCTTGTTTGAAAATCGGGAAACCCTTATTATAGCTTTACCTCTGCGTCTTGATTAATAACATCGGGCAAATCAAGTAACATCTGGGAACTCGCACCTCCTCTTCCCAACAGCTCTGCTTCCCCACCCTGCAGGGCCCCCGCCCCCTCCCACTCCTCAGGAGCTTGTCCTGTGTTGTGCCCCGAAGATTCTGGGCCAGGAAGTGTTGTGTCTTCAACACTGGACCTGAATTAGGTCAGTAGCTCAGGAATAAAGGTCTTTTCTATTCTGAGAGTCCCTGACTTCCTAAAGTTTCCAACTGATGGAGGACAGTTTCTGCCTTATCCTCTGTAAGTCACCGACCGTACCACAGCCAACATCCTCTTCCCATGATGTTCCATGGAGAAGACGTTCCACACTGATTGCTCACTTGCATATAGCGGGGCAAGCATCGTGTTGCTACAATCACTCCTAATCGAAGTCTCCAGGGAACACGGGGCAGGAACCCCATCCATGTCGCTCTCTGCTGGGAGTGACACGCCGTCCGCAGTCTCAGCTGTTGGCTGACAGATCCAGGTCACCGCAAACACAACCTCACTTGGTCCTCTTCAGATGACCCATTACTCACCTGCACGTGATGCTTCAGGAGGAACAGAGCTGCTAACACCTGGCAGCCGGGCCTCGCAGTGGTGCCCCCAACAACGCGTCTTGTCAGCCCTCTGTTCCCGGACACGACTGGGAGTCTTTACAGCAGCGTGTATTGTCAGTCAATCTGAAGTCTGCAGATTTGCATGAAGAGGGTGTTTGATGGGACGCCTGGGAGCAGCCCTGCATCAGTGCACTCAGTGTCTGTGCAAGTCTGTGGGGACCTGTCCTGGTGCTGATCCTGCCACGGGGGGGGGGGGGGGGGGGGGGGGGGGGGGGGGGGGGGGGGGGGGGGGGGGGGGGGGGGGGGGGGGGGTTAGGGAGTGGTGCGGCAGGCCTGGCTCAGCGATGAGGTAGAGTGAGGGACCTGAGGGGTGTGGGGCGGGGGCACTGATGAGTGAGGAGAAGGGATTCACTGCTTTTGGTTTTTGCGGTTAAAGGACTCGGGCTGGATAACCAGTGCTTTGTTGTCAGCTCTCAGTCCTGCTCACATAATTTAGAGAAAACATGGGTTGGGCAGTTTGTCTAGTCACATGGGATCACTGCACAGATGAGTCAGATGGTTTTCAGAGGTGGGAAGTGATTCTTCCAGGATAACACAGCTACTTGCTGATAGACCCCAAACGCAGGTCCCTTTGCCTGTGAGCATAGTGATGAGGTTCAGGCTTCCTGCCAGCATCCTGCCGGCTGTGACTGTCCTCCCTTCTCACAAGGACGCACGCTTCGATGGCTCCTGACTGACGCAGGACGTGCACTCCTCCTGGGCACCACCTTCTGCCAGCTCACCCAACATGGCCTCATGCCTGCGACCCATAGGTATCTGAAACGAAGATGGGTGACACGCGCCCTGCAAAACGTGGGTGACGTAGAACCACCGGGGATTTGAAGACAAGGAAAGTCCTAAAGTCTGAAGAAAGTGCCCCGAGTTCATGCAAGCATGTGTTTCTGGGGGGACACTGGGGTCGTCCGGTTCAAAGAAGCGGACGAGATAGAGGCTGGGTTGGGAGCATGTCCTTGGCCCACCCAACAGCACAAAGGCTAGTTGGTTTAAGTCAGTTAATAGATGCAGAGGCTTCATCATTGTACAGACTTACGGTTAGAGATGGCGGTTCTGAAGGCCCAACTGGTAGTCACTGCGGAAGACGGAGGGGCCCAAACATGTGTTCCTGTGATTTTCTCTTAAGGAGGTTAAAGGGGTTGGACAGGCTACAGTGAAAAGGATCTGCTACCATCTTCTCCTTCACATGTCACGTGTTCCTTGTTCATGGAGAAGACACAGGAGTCTGGGTCTGGGATGGGATCTGAAGGAAGCTTGCCATCACCACACACTCGGCTTCGGTGTTGTTATGTCGCGGTGTCAGATCCGTCGGTAACTGCGCTGGATCTGGGACGTAGGACCACTACCTCCCCGGGGAGCAGGTGGGACGGTGGTCCTCTGTGGTTTCCTGACGAGGAACACTTTCTCCTTCACAGACTCTTCACACTGACCTGCTTGGTCCGTAGCGTGATATTCTCAAGAGAAACAGAGAGCTCAGGACTCAAGTGAGGAGAAGAGTCCATCGCCCTCACCGCAGGGACCTTGACCGTGGCTGGGTGCAGGGCGCTCTGTGCGGAGCTGTGGAGAATGCCTGGGTGTCTAAGGGGTAGATGGGCTCAGCACCGAGGAACAGGAGGAGGCCCCAGTCGCCCTGCAGGCGGTCTGAAAACACAAAACAGTGAGCTCCGGTTCCTTTCCCCACTCACTGTGTTAAGAGATTTAGACCATGTCAGAATCTGCAGAAAAATGTATTTTCTTCCATCACACCATGGGGTCACCTCTTAAAGTATTGGTTTTCAAATTTGGCAGCTCCAGAACTTATGAAAATAATGATTGTCCCTCCCCTTCTCCCCAAATAAATCTCACTTCCCCAAATAAGACACTCTTGTGTGCTGGCATGTGGCTCAAGAATGTGATTTAGAAGCCGGCCATCCTATTTTGAGAAGGAAAACCTATCTTAGAATGATATACTAACTCTTGTTTTGAATTAGGCATAAAATTGAAACAATTTCTTTGTCATGTGGTTACCCTAGGGCCCCCATAAAAGCACCGCTCGCCTCCTAGATTTTATATATTTCCAATGTTAGGGCAATTGGTGAGACTCTGTATCTGTGAGCATCGCCATGTGATCGACAAGGCTCCAAGAAGACCATACAGCTCCTGTGAGAAATAAGCTTGAGACAGGGACCTGGTCGCTCTGCTGTGACAGGTGCAGGTGGCGCACCAGGAGGCGGGGTTTAATAGACACTGACCGAGACAGGAGTTACAATCAGGAAGCAGACCCACAGCCCTGATGCAAGAAGGCAGCCAAGTGTCATTTATACTGTCCTCACCTCCTACTGGTCGCCTGGACCAACCCTAGTGCAACGGGGGTGGGATCACGGGGGCCACCCTAGGGCACCCGTGACTGCAAATGGACCGAATAGGATTGAAGACCCTTTTGTCCTCCTACTGATGCATGAATTTATTTGGAAAATGAGACCCATTGTGCTGCCCAGTGTGACCCCATGAAGTGCAAGTGGGACAGATTCTAACCCACTTCTCTTTGGCAATGAAAGGGGATGTGCGATACTTACATGAAAGAATTACACTTTTGTCACCTTGGGTCTCTTTGTGGCCTCGTGGCGGGCTGAATATGACGCGGTGAGCTTGGACAGTTATAGGTTCATTTCTCTGAGCTGAGGATGGGACAGGGTACCTGTGCGATCAGGCAGGAGAGGGTAATGACCAGACCACAGTCCCTGTGCAGTGTCGAGGCCTGAGTCCTGGACTGTACAGATAGTGGAGCCACCAAGCAGGAAGTCTCTTGGGTAGAAAAGTCTAGAGGGTTTACAAGTGAGTCACGGAGACAATGTGTCCGGATTAAGCCTTTCAGCAAATCAGCGTGTACGTGGGAGGGAGTCTGGGTGGAAGTCCTGGGCGTGCTTTCTCTGAGCACCTCTTCTCCAGTTTAAAGCATTTCCGCTCCTGGCGCTGAGCAGGCTTCTGCCACGTCTAATGTAGGGCGATTGCGTCTAATGAGATGGAGGCCATTGTGGATAAGACAAGCCATCACGCAAGATTACGGGCCGCCCCCGGGCTGTAAGAGGCTTACCCCTCGGTGGTGGTTTGTGCCAATGTTATTATCCGCAGCTAATTAGGGCCCCCTCACCCCTAGGAACCTGGATTCCAGACGCAGCCATGGGAACTCTTGGACTGTTTACCGAATTACAGAGCAGCTTACGTGGGCCTGTGGCTGGTGCTTGTTCAAGTCCCTGAGCAGAAAGGGTTTAGCTGAGGACATTCCGTGTAGCCTGAGCAGAGAACTGTCTACAGAGACCTCGGGCTTATCCACTGGTATCACCAGGTTTCGATGGCGCCTACCTCGTTCAGAATATTTAAAAAATATGTTAAGGCTGCTTCCCCTGAGAAGAAAGGAAGGTGCTCATTGAACCTGAGGCTGTTTTGGGGGTGAGAGGGCAGAGCGGTGTCCCCAGGTGTGAGATACCCGAGCGCCGGCTGCTAGTCAGGTCGGAGGGCCTTGCTTTTCTTCAGGTCCCACCTGGCCGGAGGCTGGTGCTTGACTCACACCGGGACTTGCCTCTTCCCATCCTGTTCTGCCATCCTGGGTTTTGCCCAAAGCCTGAAGGCTGCCTGTGTCCAGGCCTCGCAGATGGCCACGTCCTCCGGCTTTGCTCAGGTTCATGCTTCCTTTGACGTGGAGTTCTAACCCCCGGTTGTGCCAAGGTTTGCGTCTTCCAATACGTGCTGAATAGTTGAGCTCATGTACAACCCCGTGGGGCAGCTCCTCCAGGTGCTGCTCCAGCCCCTCTCTGCCCCAAAGTCTCTGCCCACTGGGCTCCCTGAGGTGTGCAGAGGGCTGTCCCGATTGGGAATATGTCCTACAAACTGGCCTTGGCTTTGAAGCCCCTGGACATTGCCTGCAGGACCACATTCCACAATTCGTCCAGAAGTCTCTCTCCTCTCTCCATCCAGCGCCAGCAGCTGCGTGCGCCGGGCACACACTGGAGCTGCAGGGCCAACTCCATGTGCTAACTTGTCTTGCCCTGGGCCACCACCAGCTCCTTTGATGGAAGTCTGGAGAGTGGTTAAGACCTCCAGCTCCGGGGTCATACTCCCTGTGTCAGAGGCTGCCTCTCCTCTGGCTGTGACCTTGAGCGAGTGCCTCTCCTTTGCTGTGACCTTGAGTGAGTTCCTCTCCTCTGGTTGTGACCTTGAGTGAGTTCCTCTCCTCTTGGCTGTGACCTTGAGTGAGTTCCTCTCCTCTAGCTGTGACTTTCAGTCTGTTCCTCATTTGAAAGTGGAATCTGGCTCTCTGCCTGCCTACCTGCCCACTTACCTGCCTACTTATCTGCCTATCTACTTACCTACCTGCCTACCTGCCCACTTACCTGCCTACATGCCTGCCTACCTGCCTATATCACATAGGTCGCTGTGAGGATTAGCCAGGTTACTGCATGTGGTGTCATAGAACAGTACCTGGCACATAGTAAGTGTTTAATAAATGTGGGCTTTGCCATTGTCTCACGGTACCTTACATCTCCCCTTTGTACACCAGCCAGAGCTTTCCCTCCGTTTTCTTATCTGCACAGGCGCCCTGTGGCCTGTGTACACCCATACCTGCTGTGTGGGCATCCCTGTGGCACGGAAGGGGTGAGAGGGAGGTGGGCATGCTGTGAAGGGTTGATTCTGGCTCCGTAAGTAGCAACATTTATTGACTTAGCAACATTTCAACCAACATTTGGAAATGGACGAGGCTTTCTCTGCAGTTCACAATGTCAAAGTGCGAGCGAATGAGATTTTTTTAATAAATGAATCATCGGGCCCTTTGCCATCTGAGACGGGCCATTAATCGCCCATGGTGGGTTCATGGAAAGGTGTCGCACTCCGGGGGGGGGGGTGTATGTTCACATAAGTAAAGAGAAAGGCTGCACCCAGAGGGAGGAAGGGCTGGTTACCGTGCCCACAGGGAGCCTGACATGCCCGCGGGCAGCCACTTCCTACCGAGGCCGAGGCTCGTCGCTGTCATGGGCTGTGCTCTACCCACCACTGAGGCCAGAGCCCCGTCCCCGAGGGACCATGCAGAAGTACATGACGGCATCTCCGTGTCCTGTGGCCAGGAAGCTGGCGCTGGAGTGTGTACCAGTTCGAGCAGGTACATAGCATCGGCCTAGTCACCCCTGAGCAAGGAGGCGAGCTAACGGGTCCCAGGGAAGGGGCAGACCTGAACAGCTCTGTCAGTCATGAGCTGCCCCCCTCATCCTGTCCATGAACAATAGGACTTCTCCTCAAGGCGTCCCAGAGGGAAGCCAGCTCCCGGCCAGCTCGAAGGCCACCCGTCCCCATGCTCCCCGATGGCTGTGGCATTCAGAACAACGTGAGCTAGTGAAGCTCTGGCTGACGTGAGGAGGAAATGCATATGAACATGTTTATGCAGATCAGCGCGGACAGGACAGGGCACTCAGTAAATGCTTCCCGGGGACGTGGCATCCGCTGGTTTCCGGAGCCATCGCTTCTGCATTAGGACACGGAGGCCTTCGAGTTCTATCCTGGCGGCCCAGGACTCTCTGGTCTCAGCGCAGGGAGATCCACGGGGATGCTCATCGATGGGAGAGCACGAGCAGTCCTCTGCAGGTTGCAACACTGCCACTGTCACATCCGCCGGGGTGGGGGGCGGAGACGATGGAAAAGTTGGACCAAGAAACCCAGGTTTTGGTTTTAATTTTTACTGGAAGTCCTTTACGTTTCTAAGGAGTCTCTCTTTAGTTGATTTTTAGGGATTTTCTTTTTTAAATGCAAGCCAGGTGCACGTGAGGACTGACTGATCTTTCTCACATTTCCTCTTTGTACAGCCTCGTGTGCATAATCGAGCTTAAAGATTCCTATAAACCAGAAGTACAACCTGCTCATCACCTTCAGCGACCCGTGGGAACTGCACTGCGCTCGCTGAGGAGTGTGCTCGCCCGCAGGCAGCTTCGGGCAGGGCGTCCTGCTGCTCATCGGGGTCGTCTCCTCCTCCCTCGGGTGAACTCAGACCCCGCATCCTCCACGGCGCCTGCTGCCTGGCCTTGGGGCGGCCGAGTTCGTGTTCATCAGTTCCCTGGACCTGCTGTTCCGCCCTCCGCCAGGAGAATGGAGAACAGCAGAGCAGGAAGCAGATCCCACTGCACAGGAACCGGCGCGGTGGGGCGTGTGGGGCGAGTGGGCAGCCCTGGGGGACACTCTTGGTCAGAAACATCGAGGATTCACAGAAACTGCGCTCACGAGGCATCACCACATGATGACGTTGCCATCTCCTACGTGTACACAAAGGACTCCTCAGCCCAGCACACTTGCGTCCATTTTACTGGTCAAGACACATTTGCAGCAGAAAAAGCGTTGTCTCTGGCTTACAGCCAAGGAGACTGAAACGGCGGCAGCACAGGCCTGCCCTCCCCCTGCCCTGTGTGATGAGGGGCGTCGGCAGTGAGGCCTAAACCACAGGCTCCCATCAGCCATGCGCAGGCGTGGGATCACCCAGCGTTCATCGGCTGCCACTAATTTTCCATCTGAAACGTGTCCGTTTTGGAGCGAGCGGAGGACCGCACGCGAGACTCCGAGGGAAGCAGAGGAATGGTGACAGTGACGCTGGGTGTCCGGAGAACGAGAAGAAGCTGCCCCATGTATTTCCCCCTCATCCCCGTGTCTACATCACCGGGGCAGCTGGGATGTTTACAGAATGATGATGGTCCAAGTACAGTATGAGTTTGGCAGCAACCCTGAGTTTGAGGTCATAAGAAATAAATACATGCAGTCTTACATGGGAGTGGGCAGCTGTTGGCTTCCCTCTTTGCTTGAAGCTAATTATACAAGAGCCTATGCTAATGCGAATGAAACTCCTTCATCTTGTGTGTGAATGTGGATGGTATGCATGGGGTTGTTGATGTATAGTTAGTTCTATAAATTAAGCATGTGTAGATGTTTCTTGTATTAACTTCATGAAGCAAAAGAGAATGACAAGACTGGAAACGATGTGATATTTAAAATAAACAGCAAATACAGGAAACCCAGTTTCAAATGCCAGCTCTGTAGGGGAGCACGCATTCTGAGCCAGCGGATCACGTGAGTATGGGGGATGGGAACACTTGGAAGGAGGCCGGGAGGCCTGGGCTCCCTGCGTCTCTGCCCCTCACTGCCTCATGTTCCTCCTGAGAAACAAGCATGTTGGGTTGCTAGGTGTGATGATGTCAAGACTCTGAGTTCTAACATGACCAGCGTTTGCAGGTCTTGGTGTTTCCCCAGAGCGTGAGGATGGGAAAGGTTTGATGAACTCCAAGAGGAGGACCCGCCGGACCTCTGCTCACCTCTGCCCGATGCAGGCCTTCAGGTGAAACCCCACCTGCTCCGGGGTCTGCGAGGGACACGCACCCGGTTTATTCTAGTCACTGACTCTCCATCTAATGATGGAAGAAACTGAGGCAGAGAATGTGACCGGACTTGCTCAGGTCAACAAGCAGCGAATGGCTGCGTGAGATGTCAGGTAGGATCTGCTGTCACCAGACACAGAGCTGCTTCCCTAGTTCTTGGGCTCTGCATGACAGATGACAGCGCCATGCAGGTCATGACAGTGTTGGCTGATGTTATCCCACGAGTTGTTCCACCGAAAACAGGATGGAAGGTGAGGTGCCAGCTGAAGAGGGGCTGGAAGAACGTCCCCACTGCCCTTGGAATGACCTCTGGGATGGCGACGCTGGGAACAAGCAGTATTTAACCTGCCGCATTTTGAACGCCTCACGACACAGCAATGTTGACGGGTGACAGAGTGAAAGGATTTTCCATGTTCCCTGCTCACTGGCCAGCATTTGCTGCCATGGCCGTGGCTCTACTAAACAAAAGTAAGAATTCGGATTTTGTAACTATCAAGAAAGGACCGTGGACATTGTATATTTTTATTGAAGTTTTAATTTCTGTTGTTGACATTGTCCAGATGTCCCCCGTTCCCCTCCCCCTTTGCCTCCCCTCCACTAGGACCCGCCCTCCCCTCCCTCTGGCCCTAACCAGGCTGTTGCCTGTGTCCGTGGGCTACGCATCGATGTCTTAAAGAAGGGTTTCAGAAAGAAAAGAAAATAATGGTGAGAAAAAGACATGAACCAATTATATGAAAAAGCACAATCACAACGAATGAAACATCTGCTCATGGGCTCATAGGCCACGGGAAAACTGTGGCGCATGGAACACGCAGACAAGTATCTAAACATCTGCCAAACAGAAAAGACAGAACGTCTGTAAAGCAATGACCATGGCCTTGCCTATTCTTAACAGAAGCGAATGTCCTAAGCTGATGGAATAGGGACTGTTGTGTCCAGGGGATAAGGGTCGTCTCTTCATGCGTCTCCCCAGAAAAACTATACAGTCATTAAGGAGCATGAGCAGAGTCCCCCATTCTAATCACTGGGACACAGGACATTCCAGAACTTCCAATCACCCAAAAGCAAAGAAGTAAATGCCAAATTCCAGACACACTTCCATCACAGTCACAAAGACATTAGGTGTGGAAGATGGGAGGGCTTCAGAGACTCCGAAACACAACACAACAGGGAATGGGGACTGAATGGAATGGAGACGAAAGCACTCTTCCCAGCAGGAAGCCCGACCGAGTCTAATGCCAGCATCGGTCAGGCCTGGCATCGGGTGGGTGGGAAGGGGCAGCACTGGGCCTGCAGCCTCAGGGAAACACTCCTCCTGGAGCATCCAACCTGCCAGGAGGCACCCCGCAGGGGCTGGTCAGCTGGAGGGAGAAGGAAAATGGAAACTCTGCAGAAGCAAAGAAATGGATTTGATGGGAAAGATATGGCCTGAATATGTAGATATAAATACTCTGAATATATATATATATACACACACACACACACATCTATAAAACCCGGACATACATAATTTGAACAAATGTAAACAGAATGTATATAGTCTCTGTGTATACATGTATGTGTATCAACCAGAGTTACTAGGAATCAGGGAAAACATGTAAGAAAGAGACAAAATCCATCTCAGGAGTGAAGCAATAATAAAAGTCACTGGAACCATAAGGGTAGCAGGATATGCACTTCATACACAAAAATCAATGGCCTTCATATTACAGAAAAAAAAAACACCAATTAGACTGTCACGGAGAAGAAAACAGTTTATAATATTAACAAAATAGATTACATACTTAGAGGAAATTTATAATTTAAGTGGGTGAAATTCACCTATTAAAGAAAACAATTCTCCAAGTGGATAAAAACAACTGGCTGTGTGCTGTTTTCAGGAGCTATGCCCCTAGAATCCCAGAGCCAAGAAGCGTCCCAGAGTAGATCCTGGCCAGTGGGGCTCAGTGGTTGAGCAGCAACTCATGAACCAAGAGGTCTCTGGTTGATTCAGGTCAGGGCACCTGCCTCGATCCCCATTAGGGGGCGTGCAGGAGGCAGTTAATTGATGTTTCTCTTTCACGGATGTTTCTCTCTCTCCTATTTAAAAATCAATAAGAACATATTTTTTTAAAAATGTAGGAAGAAACAAGACAAATGACAAAAAGAGTGTCTTAAAAGAAGCTAAGTTAGCTACAAGAAAAAATCATTAGGGAAAATCATTAAAAGAACAAAGAAAGGTATTCCTTAGCGATAAGAGCAAAACTTTACCAAAATGATAAAAATCATATCCCTAATTTCACAGCTTTAAAATAGTCAAAGCAAGAGAAAAAGGGTGGGTTAAAACTCATCAACGAGTCCACATTCAGAGCAGAGATTATAATAAACCAACAGAGGAAACCGATCGGTCATTTCCCAGGGCTGGTGTGTTCTCGCCTCCTTCTTACTCTAATCCTCACTTAATCCTTATGGTAACCCTGTGAGAAAGGATCTTTACCTTCGGTTGAGAACACTGGAAGCACAGAGTGGTTAAGTAACTTGCCTCAGGGCACACAGCGAGTAAGCAGTAGACCCAGCAACAACAACACAGCCGTCTGGCCCCAGAGCCCGGGTGCTCAGCTCTGAAGGCAGAAGGAGAGACCCAGCTGGCCAGCTGTGACCTCACCTGACCGAAGCACCTTGCCTGGCTTAGGTCCTCAGCTTTCCTTTCGTAAAAGAAATGAAATGGCCTGGCGCCTGGTACAATGTGGCCTCAGTGAATGTAACTCAGCTGATCTGCCATCCACTCCACCCCCTGCAGAGCTCTCCACAGAGGGGCTGTCTGCTCTCCCAGTTCCTTTCTGGCCAATCAGGCTAATTTGTGTCCCAGGTTTAAAAAATTCAAAAGGAAACCTCGAGAGGCATTGTCAAAGGACAAGCACAAATAACTCCCAACAAGAAACACAATTGGCTAGCAATTTCAATAAACACAAAGGTCCCCCTGACCCGTATGCAAAGACATGGAAAATTCAAACAGCTTTTTTGAATATCAGCTTGGAACCTACTTTAAAAAGCATCGCTACTGCCCTGGCTGGGTTGGTTCAGTGGTTAGAGTGTCAGCCTGCGGACCAAAGGGTCCCGGGTTGGATTCCTATCAAGGGCACGTGCCTTGGTTGCAGGCTCCTCCCTGGCCTAGGCCCTGGGCAGGTGCATTCAGGAGGCCACCCACCGATGCGTTTCTCTCACATCGATGTTTCTCTCTGTCCTTCCCTCTCTCTCCCACTCTCCCTAAAAACCAACGGAGAAGTACCCTCGGGGTTCACAGCAACGAAGAGCGAAGCTGCTCACATCCGGCAGGGCGTTTGAGCCCATGGAGGCTGACAGAGAAGGAACCTTCAGAAATTCTAATTCCGGGTTCTCTTTCCAGTACAGACAGAATTGTCGTAAGGGAACCGATCAACTGTGAAAACGAAACTTTCACCTGGAACTACATTCCCTTTCTAGTTGCGCTACTTTTCATCTTTATATTATTTATATTCGACCTACCTCCTGTCTACCTAACATCTATCTATCATCTATAGATCTACTATCTACTATCTACCTAACATCTATCATCTATACATCTACTATCTACTATCTACCTAATATCTATCTATCATCTATATATCTACTATCTAACATCTATCATCTATACATCTACTATCCACTATCTACCTAACATCTATCATCTATATATCTACTATCTGCTATCTACCTAACATCTATTTATCATCTATCTACAATTTATCTACTATTTATCTACTATCTACCATCTATCTACTATCTATCTATCTATCTATCTATCTATCTATCTGTCTGTCTGTCTGTCTGTCTGTCTGTCTGTCTGTCTATCTATCTATCTATCTACTATCTATCTACCACCTATCTTTTATTCTTTTATTTCAGTTGATGTGGGAAGTGCAGTTCCTTTCTAACGCGTGCATGGAGACTGCTTGATGCAGAGCTTCCCTGAGCATTGCCAGTGGCTGCACACTGCCTTCTGCTCAGTCTACTCACGTCACACTGAGTGTGCTGGCTCGGAGCAGTTTCTAACTGCAATCCCCTCTCGGAGTGAATCAGTTGTCCTGCTAGGATTTGGGTTGCCTTTATGCTAATGTGGTGATGTAGCTATGCCTAATTCCGTGCTATGCACTCCATCACATGCGAGGTCTCAGCAACAATTAGAAGCAAGCCACAGGTGCCAATTCGTATGAGGGTATTAACTCATTAGCTTCTTTTGCAGTAATAAAAATACATTTAGGCTGTTATTCCTTTCTATTCTAATTTTAAAAGCTTAATCTCATAGTAGAGTCTGTTAGACATAAGAATAATTAAAGAAACAATTATAAATTGTTACAAGAAAACAATTACTAATACAGTTTTGTATTTATATATAGTAGTTTCTATGCAAATGTACATAAATAAACTTATGTTTATATAATAAAAATGTGCCATACAAATATATAGAGAACAAAATTGGGGTAACCCTGTACCTGACACTGTATATTACAGAACTACAAATCATGTTTTAAATTAAAATGATAAATAAGCATTCCTAAATATTATTTATTAAATTAAGTATTTAAAAAATATATCACCCAACAGAACTGCATAAAATTTCGTTTAGATTTTCATCTTAACCATTCTCTTTTATTGGTGCTTTGTTTTCTGTTATAAATAATGCTGTTAATGACATATATTATTGTAGTTTATTTCAAATAAATTCTTGGGAACCTAATTACAGACTTGAAGGTTACACTGTTTTTTAAAAACCTGCCATGATTTACACTCTCACCAATGGTGCCTATTTGTAAAGTCAGTATTTTCACTTTAAAATCTTTAGGATGAGCTCTGAATGCAGCAGACCCGGTTCCCGTGGGCTCCCTGCCTCCCCAGGAGCTGGCCTCCCCCCGTTTGCATCAGGTGCTTGTGTTTCTTCCCTGAATTGCCTTTGCTTGACCTGCCCGCTGCGTATCCCTGGTCTCAGACATGAACAAGCGCCGGGAAACGGAGCCCTCCCCTTATTACCTGTGCTGGTGGCCGCCTCAAAGTGCCTTTCCCACGCCCTGTGTGCTGTGACCTCCATGGTTTATTTTGAAGACTCATCCTTGTAGAAAGAACAAGCATCAAAGACCGGGCTGGAGGGGAGGCCTGGTGGCCGCAGGTGGACCTCATGAGTCAGAGAGGGAGGGGTTGGGGGGCATGGTAATCAGAGCCAATCAGCCGCAGGGCATGCTGGGATTGAGGGCCAGTCTCCCTTTCCATCCACTGGGAGCGTTAGGAGGTCCCTCCTGGCCCCACAGAGCCCACCTGGATGACCGTCTCCTGAACACCGGGCAGTGGGCTAGGAATGATGCCCGTCGCGGGTCTGGCATCTGAGGACCAGAAGAGGGACTTTGATGGTGACCAAGGTTTGATGGTTTGTTGAGTAGATTCATTAGAGAGGAAGCTGTTGGGGATTTGTCCTGGAGACCAGTGGGCAGGGCAGAGCTGGAGGGGAGAGGGGGGAGGGTGCAGCACGGGCCTGGGGGAGAGTCGGCCACGTGCAGGCCGCAGAAGGGGATGTGAGGGAGGTGAACGACCAAGTGTGTTGCAGCCAGATGTCCAAGGGCCTTGGGGAATGAGGGGGTGGGGGAGCAGCTCTTCTAACAAAGGCGAAGTGGTGGCGGGGCCTGTCTTTCCCCACAAATCAGGAGCCCCCCCTCCTTTAACTGCACCTGCAGCATTCACTGTGGGTCACGACCCCTTTGGTGGTCGAACGACCCTTCCACAGGGGTCGCCTAAGACCATCCTGCACATCAGATATTTACATTACAGGTGTGAAGTAGCCATGGAAATAATGTTATGGTTGGGTCACCACATGAGGAGCTGTATTAAAGGGCCAGAAGGTTCAGAACCGCTGCTAAGGGGAGTGCCACATGGTTCCCCGCTGCCAGCCCTCCGTTGGCATGGGAGATGGGAGCGCCCGATTTCCATTTCACTATCTCTGCTCCAGACACTTCAGAGCATGACCAGCAAGAAAATGAAAAACTCAGCCCCCGAGAAATGCCAGGGCTCCTGGGCCGCTGCTCTCACAGTGACAGCGGCCGGCAGGGGGAGAAGGGCCGAGCCACAGGTCGGATGGATGGGGAGTGACCTGCATAAAAGATTCCTTTACACTCTTCCCGCCGGCAGACATTGCTCCACAGAAGTTCTCCACAACAATCGCCTCTTGGGCTTTTTTAAAGCAACGCAACCCATTACAAGTGCTTAGCGTTTATGTTTTTGGTAAAAGCTCTAACATTAAAATGGAAAATCCAGGATCGGCTTGTCTGGGAAGCCGTTCAGATCCTGGGAAGAGCTGACACTAACAGGTCGGCGATCGCCACCCACTAAGCTTACTTATGACACACACGGCAGCAGCTGCCAGAAGCTCCCCAGACAGGAATTGCTAACTACCTGGAGTTTATGTCTAATACGCAGAAGACCTCGTAAAGGGTGTCATTTTTATGTTATGAATATTCCTTGCCATGAACTTACTGAAACTGAGAATCAGCAAAGACACGCTCCCCCCCTCCAGCCCTGTTGGGAGCATAGCTTGCTTCTTAGGTATATATTGAAAAAGGAGAAAGGAAAATGGCTGCTAGGAGTTGATTTTTTTCTTTTAAAAAAAACACATATTTTATTGATTTTTTACAGAGAGGAAGGGAGAAGGATAGAGAGTGAGAAACATCGATGAGAGAGAAACATCCATCAGCTGCCTTCTGCACACTCCCTACTGGGGATGTGCCCGCAACCAAGGTACATGCTCTTGACCGGAATCGAACCTGGGACCCTTCAGTCCGCAGGCCAATGCTCTATCCACCGAGCCACACCGGTCAGGGCAGGAGTTGATTTCTTGACTCTGTGGGCAGGAAGGCTGGTGTTCGAGGGCAGAACAATTCCCGTTAAAACCTGCCCTGGCCTCTGCTTCCCCTCGCTGCCCACCTGCTCGTTTGTTCATGTATTTACAGGATTTGCTTGCTTGTTTGTGAATCCTCGCCCCAGGACATTTCCCACTGATCTTTTTAGGGCGAGTGGAAGGGAGAGGGAACGACAGAAACCTCAATGTGAGACAGACACATGGATTGGTTGCCTCCTGCACAAGCCCCGACCAAGGCCCTGGTCTGGGAGGAGCCTGTAACTGAGGTACGTGCCATTGACCAGAATGGAACCTGGGACCCTTTGTTCCGCAGGCCAACGCTCTATCCACTGAGCCAAACTGGCTAGGTGACTCCCTCCTGCTTAATCAGCTCCCATGTCAGACCTTATCCTGGCTTCTGTCAGAGTGCAGGGCAGAAACACTTACTGTCCCCGAGTCCCTGGCTTGTGTTCTGACCAAGAACCTCCTAGAACACTCACTTCTCTCACTAACAACGTGACATGATGAAAGCATTTTGTTCCCATCACCTGCCTCCACGGACGCTGCTTCTGAGTAGTTCTGCTGCCTTCAGTGTAGGGCTAGGCAAAAAGGAGAATACTTTTCCATTTGAAGCTGAAAAAATGTGGTTTCCTTGTGATTTTATTTTTTATATATTTAATATATATTTCATTGTTGCTAGTATTACAGATGTCTCTCATTTCTCCCTCCCCCCTCC
>PVJC01040061.1:0-15932 GCA_004026665.1 Murina feae
TATGGGTTCCCCCCGTAGGTAACTGACTGCTTTTCTCTTGCTGCTTTTAAGATTCTCTCTTTGTCTTTTGCCCTTGGCATTTTAATTATGATGTGTCTTGGTGTGGTCCTCCTTGGATTCCTTTTGTTTGGGACTCTCTGGACTTGTAAGTCCATTTCTTTCACCAGGTAGGGGAAGTTTTCTGTCATTATTTCTTCAAATAGGTTTTCAATATCTTGCTCTCTCTCTTCTTCTGGCACCCCTATAATTCTGATGTTGGTATGCTTGAAGTTGTCCCAGAGACTCCTTATACTATCTTCATATTTTTGGATTTTCTTTTTCTTTTCTAGCTGGGTGTTTTTTGCTTCTTTGTATTTCATATCTTTGACTTGATTCTTGCAATTCTCTAGTCTTCTGTTGGATCTCTGTATATTATTCTTTATTTCAGTCAGTGTATGCTTAATTTCTAGCTGGTCTTTTTTCATATCCTCAAGGGTCTCATTAAATTCATCGGCAGTCTCTAGAAAATTCTTGAAAAACCTTATAACTGTGGTTTTGAACTCTATATCCAGTCGTTTGCTTTCCTCTGTTTCTGTCATTTGTGATCTGTTTCTTTGTCTCTGCATTTTGGCTGCTTCCCTGTATTGATAGAGTGGCTTTCTGTGCTAGGTGTCTTATAGGGCCTAGTGGGTCAGCCTCCCCAATTACCTGAGGTAGACACTCTTGGTGCACCACTTTTTGGCTTTGTGCACAGTCTTTTTGTAGCTAAGCCTTGATTGTTGTTGGTATCGCTGAGAGGAATTGACCTCCAGGCCACTTGGCTGTGAGAATCAGCTGTGTCTATGGTGGGAGAACTTCTGTGCTGAAGACACCCTTATGGGGCAAGACTTGCTCCAGTGGAGCTTTGGTGCCGACTGAGTCTGCCCACTGAGTGTGTCCCTTATGGATCTGAGGAGTTGTAGTCTGGGTGGTCCCGCTCTGCCCACTGGGTACATTGGCTTTTGTATCTCTAAGGAGATGCTATTTTAGCTTCTGCCTGAGGCTTCCCAGCCTTTTATATGCAAAAGCTTCTGCGTGCAGCTTAGGTGGGGCAGTGTCTCAGGGCAGAGCAAACAGCTATAGCTGATTCTCAGCCCTGCCCTAAGAGGCACCGGGTCTCAGTAACCCTCAGCACCTCCAAGAGAGAGCTGCTCTGGAGATCCTCCCGGTGCCATTAGGTGCCAGACAGTCCAGCTTCTCCCCATATGAGTGTGGATCCCCAGAAACTCACCCAGAACTGGAATTCAGAGCTGTCAGGAGCTTATGCCTCTCTCCGGTATGAAAGAGACAACTGTGTCCTCAGCTGCCAGCCCTTCAGCGAGTCCCCTTCGCACACACCTCTGTACCTTTGGGCTTTACTTCCGCACCTCCTCTGAGTCTCAGTCTCTTTCTAGTTGTAGAATTTCCACTCAGCCAGGCTTCCTGTGAGTCTGGGTGGTGTCCGTTTTTCTTTTCATTGTGGTTTTGAAATGGTTGTGTGAGGCAGCAATTCCCGGTGTTAACCTATGCTCCCATCTTGGTTTCTCTCTGTATTTGTCTTACTTCACCACTTTCATTTCTGATTTTATTTATTTGATTCCTCTCTCTTTGCTTCTTAGTGAGTGTGGCTAGGGGTTCATTAATCTTGTTTACCTTTTCAAAGAACCAGATCTTGGTTTTATAGATTTTTTTTGGTGTTTTTTTTTTTTTTAGTCTCTATGTCATTTATTTCTGCTCTAATCTTTATTACTTCCTTCTGCTTACTCTAGGATTTTCTTGATGTTCTCTTTCTAATTCTTTAAGTTGTTGGGTTAAATATTTTATTATATTTTGTTTTTTGAGGTAGGCCGGTAGTGCTAAGAACTTCCCTCTAGAATCACTTTTGCTGTGTCCAGAAATTTTTCATTGTTGTGTGTTCATTTTCATTTGTTTCCAGGAAGTTTTTTTATTTCTTTCTTGATCTCTTTGGCAACTTATTCATTGTTTAATAATATGCTATTTAGCCTCTATGTGTTTGAATGTTTTTGAATGTTTTTACTGTAGTTGATTTCTAATTTCATTCTATTGTGTTTCTATATGATACTTGATATGAATTCAATCTTCTTGAACTTGTAGAGTCTTAGTTTGTGTCCTGACATGTGGTCTATCTTTGAGAATGCCCTATGTGTAAGAAGAATCTATATTTTACAGCTTTGAGGTAAAATGATTTATAAATATCAATTAAATCCATCTTATCCAGTGTGTCATTTAG
This sequence comes from Murina feae, assembly GCA_004026665.1. Classification (NCBI taxonomy): domain Eukaryota; kingdom Metazoa; phylum Chordata; class Mammalia; order Chiroptera; family Vespertilionidae; genus Murina; species Murina feae. The sequence continues at coordinate 2,249 of PVJC01040061.1, forward strand.
AATCACTGTTTCCTTGTTAATTTTCTTTCTGGAAGATCTATCCTGTGATGTTAACATGGTGTTAAAGTCCCCTACTATGACTATATTGTGGTTGATCTTTCCTTTAAAGTCCTCTAGAAATTTTTTTATATGTTTAGGTGCTCCTATATTGGGTGCATATATGTTTACCAGCATTGTATCCTCTTGTTGGATCAATCCCTTTAGTATTATGTAGTGTCCTGTTAAGGGCCATTAGAATACACTTGGCTTAATTTAGATCAGCTGGGACTCAGGGCAAGGGCAAAAGCCATGCCCTTGGGGACAGAATCAGCCACTCAGTCTGACTCTCCTGCCCAGTGTTAAGGGGATGGGTTTCATGATGTCAAAGGCCCACCCTGATGTGATGTAACTTCCTGTAATTGAGTATCTAATAAACAGCTTTCAGAGCTGGTGCTCTCTCTGTGCCTGTCCCTCCAGAGGGCAGGCACCTCACCCACCCAAGCTTTTAATCTGTTTTATGTCTGTCTTTCATTATTTCTTTAATCCGGATAGCACCTCCTAGATTGCACGAACTGGTTCAATTCTCCCCCTCAGTGCTAGATGCAGAGGAGGAGACCCCAAGGCTGAGCACGCCCCTATTAGTGAACTCTGTTGTCTTTAGTGATAGCCTTCATTTTGAAGTCTATTTTGTCATATATGAGTGTTATCACCCCAGCTTTTTTTTTTCTCATTTCCATTTGCATGGAAATTTATTTTTTATCCCTTCACTCTCATCTTGTGTGAGTCTTTTCTTCTGAGGTGGGTCTCTTGTAGACAGCCTATAGTTGGATCCATTCAGCTAATCTATGTCTTTTGATTGGAGAATTTAGTCCTTTTACATTTAACATTATTATTGATAGGTACTTATTTATTATCATTTTAATTTTGTATGACTATGCTTCTCTCTCTATTTCTTCTTTTCATTACAGCAGTCCCTTTAGCATTTCTTGTATGCTGGTTTGGTGGTGATAAATTTCTCTAGCCTTTTTTTTTTTTTGGTCTGGAAAGCTCTTTATTTAACTATCTAAGTTGAATGATAGCCTTGCTGGATATAGTAATCTTGGTTTCAGATCCTTGTTTTTCATTACCTTGATTACTTCATCCTATTCCCTTCTGGCCTATAGAGTTTCTGATTAGAAATCACCTGAAAGCCTTATTGGAGCTCCTTTGTAGCTAACAAATTGCCTTTCTTTGGCTGCCTTTAATATTCTGTCTTTGTCTTTAATTTTTGACATTTCAATTATGATGTGTCTGGGCATGGGCCTGTTTGGGTTCCTCTTGCTTGGGACTCTGTGCTTCCTGGACTTGTGTGACTTTTTCCTTCACCAGATCAGGGAAGTTTTCTGCCATTATTTTTTAAAACATGTTCTCTATCCCTTCCTCACGTACTTCTGGCAGATTTTATGCGGATATTGTTATGTTTCATGATGTCCCACAGCTCTCTTAAGCTGTCCTCCAGTTTTTTAATTGTATTTTCTTTTTGGTTCTCTAATTGCATGATTTTTTTCTACCCTACCTTCTAATTCACTGATCTGATCCTCAGCTTCCCCTAATCTGCTGTGTATTCCTTCCATTCTGTTCTTTATTAGTTCTATGTCATTCTTTATAGTTACTATATCTTTTCTCATGCTGTTGAACATCTTTGCCATCATTATTCTGAACTCTGTGTCTGAAAATTTCTTATCTCCATTTCATTTAGCTCTTCTTCTGGAGAATTCTCTTGTTCTTGCATTTGGGGTTTGTTTTTTGTCTCCCCATTTTTGCTGCCTGTTTGGGTTTGTGACTATGTATTAGGTAGATCTGCTATGCCTCCTAATGTCTAGTGCAGGACAATGTCAAACACTGTTTCTGACTAACTATATCAGGCAAAGACTGAGAGCCTCCAGAGACCACCTCTGCCTGCAGACTGATTAAATTCAGCCTTGAGTAGTCTCAGGTAATCATCCACGGCGGAGGTGAGGGGAGAGGTGGGGAGTAGTTTTCCAACAGGTTGGAGCAATTGCTTCTGCCTGGAGGCTAATTGTTATTCTCAGTCTCTTAATAAGCCTCAGAAACTCCAAGGGGTTTGTCAATAGTGCGGGTCAACTGTCTTCTCCTTAGGCAAAAACTGCCTGTGTAGCAAAGGTCTGCCTGAGAAAGATGTCCTCCACAGCATGAGGGAATGACTTAGCATGGGAAACCAGGGTGTCTGCCTTCTGAGCTCTAATCCCCGAGCCTCCAAACCTTGTTTCTGCTCACACAGCCCCATCCACCTTACCCGCCCCTCCTCTGCTGGAGCCCAGGTAAATAGCTGCACATGAAATTTTTGTGCATTGGCCCTTTAAGAGGGTGCCTGCCTTTCCAACCACCTCTCCCATCAGACATCAACCCTGCTACTTTTCACAGCTAGATGTTATGTGGGCACTTTTCTCAGTTCTGGTGCTCTCTGATGGAGGGGGCCCATTTTGGGGTTTTAACCCCAGAGTTCTCAGTGGGAATCCCCACAGCTGAGATATCTGTCTGGCACTTCAGCCCATTTGCACCTCTGCCCTTCCTACTGGTCTCTATGCTGTCTCCACTTTCTGTCCTCAGTTATCAGGGTTCTCTCCAGCTATTCTTCTGTTGATCATTCAGGCTTTTTAATTTTTTAAAATTTTTTTGTATTTTAGTTGTAATTCCAGTTTGGTCCTAGGAGAATGTCTGTGTAGCATTCATTTACTCTGCTGCCATTTTTAATCCTTCATGTTGATTTTTAAATAAAAATCAAGACAAAACCTTCAACTTAAAATATAATAAAATTTTGTAAAATTTCAGAATTTTTAACGTGATTTCTTTCAACATAGCCATAATCTAGTACTCAGGTGTATTTCTTTCTTTTTTTACAAAATATTTTTGTTTATTTCAGAGAGGAAGAGAGAGATAGAAACATCAGTGATGAGAGAGAATTGTTGATTGGCTACCTCCTCTAAGCCCACTACTGGGGATCGAGCCTGCAACCCTGGAATGTGCCCAGACTGTGTTTCAAAGCCTGACCTCCTGGTTCATAGATCGACACTTAGCCACTGAGCCACACTAGCTGGGCTCAGATGTATTTCTTTGGTGATCAGCTCTTTATCATTTTAGGTCAAAGTTGGAATATCTAAGCCTAGTGAAATCCAGTCTGCACAATCATTAACACCTTCACAAATGATAGTCTCTGTAGTGAGGTCAGCACTCTCCAGTTACCAAAGTCCTCACCACTCTCTACTGCCTTCCCTTCAACTTTCGTTGGCAATTTCCTGCTTGTTCCTCCAAAGCATTTCCATTGCAACTTCTGTTAGATGACATTGATGTCTCACCTCTTTTGCTTCTCTGATGTGATGAAAGCATTGAATCAAGAAATTAACAGGGAAGTTCTGCCATAGATTTCACCTCATGGCCTGTCTTGTTTCCAGGGTGTGAGCAAAAGGAGACAAAATACTCGAAGAGGCTCACCTTTAATCCCCCCGGGGATGCAAATTAAAATAATATATCTTAATGCTTCAAACCTCTCAAGTTTGAGTAAGTATAAAAATTGATGATATTTAGGGTTGGTGAAAGCATGAAGAAATATGTTCTCTTGTTTGCTTTCATAAACTGATGTCATTTTTTTGGTCCAGCTATTGATTGTATAGGTTGATTATATAGGCTGTCCCAAAAATTTATACACACACTTTGAATGATTATAAAGGCAGTGTTTATTAAAATACATTTCATTTTCAAAATTGGGCTACCAGCTGTTAAAGTGTGTATACATTTTTTGGGACACCCTGTATATACTTCACATATTGAAATATTTTTATTGTTACTGTTTGTGATAGGAAACTTAAAAATAACCTAAATGTTGATCAATTGGGGAATGTTTAATCACAGTGATATGTATACAAACAAAGTTGCCTAGCATTTACGGTTGAGTCAAAAAGCAAAATCTAGAACAATGTGCATAGTATGATCTCAGAAAAAGCCAGAATAAAATAAAAGCACTGCATCTATATATTTTGATGAATGAAAATCAGTTTATATGTATAGAAGCATATGTTACAAACTATAACAGCCTTTATGTGCACATCCCCTGATGAATCAATTATGTAATTACAAAGTCTTGGAGTTGCACCTTGAGCATTCTTCAGACACTCCCACAGAGATTCTTAGTCACCTAAAGTCCCTGATATTGGGGCGCAGGGCAGGGAGGCACGGTTTGTGCCCCTTATTTTTGGACTTGAACGAGTTCAGATTCTCACTTGCTCAGCAAAAAATTTTGTTCAGGTCCACAGTATTTCAACTGAAAAGCTGAAATTAGAAATAGTTGTCCATTTTTTTCTCCTGTTTCTGCGTTATCTCAGCCGTCATCCATTAGTGCCACCTTGAGGATTTTCTAAGAATAGCTCAAAAAAGTTAAGGCCCACCTCAGTGAGGGAGGTCCAGGATTCCAAAAGAAAACTCACCCAAGCTCACCAGATAGAAAACAGAGTGCCAGTGGGGCACAATGGACCCCTGCTGGCACCTAACACTGGTTATAGGTCTGCAGGTTGGTCCTGGGTGGACTTCTTTGGAATCCTGCCGACTATGCCAAGTAAATGTTGATAAGAGTTTATTGAAGAGTTTGAAAACATGTCCAGAAGCAAAATCTCAATAAATTGAGAAAATGCTCTGGAGAATGGCAGTCTCCTTCCTTCCTTCCTTCCTTCCTTCCTTCCTTCCTTCCTTCCTTCCTTCCTTCCTTCCTTCCTTCCTCTCTCTCTCTCTCTCTCTCTCTCTCTCTCTCTCTCATTTATCTATCTATTTATCTCTCTTTGAGAATGGTAGTTTTTAAAGCTGATTTTATACATTTAGAATAACAGGAGAAAATTTAAGAAAATTACATTAATTCTATTGGAGAAGAAAATGAAGCGGGAAAATGTCTAGGCCTGGATATAAAGCAAAGTGGATAAGCACACACTTCTTTTACATTGGTGGGTATGGGAGTTAATATTTAGCATTTACAGCACATAGAAATGGGCAACAAGGTAACAATGAGAAGTTTTGTGGTCTTGTGCTCTGGTGCCAGCAGTTGTGCTTTCGAAGAATCTGGAAAAGAAAATTACTCTGACCTTTTGAAGCTTTATTAACCTCGATGCATAAGAACAATGGACAGGACTCACTCAAGGTGAAGACTGCCCTTTGCTAAGAAAGCTATAGGCCTGGGAGGTGCCTACCTATGATGACCTGCCCAGTTAGAAATTTATGATGAGGCTGACCTGTGTGCTTACTCTTGGTTATCGAGTTATAACACCTGCCACACGGCTCCACTTCTAGCTTTGCAGGACATGAGGTGCTCTTAGTGACAGCTCAGCTTTTTCTCTGAGGGCTTGGACCTCTTCTTGTCCTTGGGGATTTTCCTAATGGGGGATATGAGAGAAAGTACTGAGATGAGTCCTTCTTCCCCAACAGGGAGATGAAAAATAAGAAAAGATGAGAGAGAGGGGAGAGAGAGAGAAAGAGAGAGAGAGAGAGAGAGAGAGAGAGAGAGAGAGAGAGAGAGAGCCTCCCAGCTGTCACAAACACAGTCCTCAGCGGGCAGTGTTGGCACATTAACCCTATTACTCATGGAGGAGTTAGAAAACAAACCTTGGGGATGTTAGCTCCAGAGCTGGAAGAGCTGGTTCCTCCACCCTGGAGGCCTGAATCAGCCACCAGGCTGGGCTTTGGTGGAATGTTGGGCTGACAAAGTCTCTGGCGCTGGAGCAAAGGGAGTTGCTATTGAATCTGGAGATAGATGCCTGTTGTTTGTTGTTCTGCCACCTGCCAAAACATGCCCTTTGGGCTTGTCAGTTTCTTGAGGGAAATACTCCAAGAACAGAAGAGCTTAATGACTCAGTGAGCTTTATGACACCCAGGCTAAAGCCGGGAAGGAAGAATCAAGGGCATTATCTAAACACAGAGCCTGAAGAAATGGAGCCTGCTGACCTGCCCAGAGTGACTCATGACTATGTGATGGGACTCCAGCCCAAGGATGGTGTCTACTGCTCTTCCCATGCTCTCCCACAGCACCGGCGTTGGTTTTCTTCATTCCTTTTAGAAAATGTTTATTTATGGGTTTTAGAGTGAGAGGAAGGGAGAGAGAGAGGACGGGGACATCAGTTTGTAATTATATTTATTTGTGCATTCACTGGTTGCTTCTTGTATGTGTCCTCTTCAGGGATTGAACCCACAACCTTGGCGAATCTGGACGATGCTCTAACCAACTGAGCTACCCGGCCAGGATCTCTTCAATTTTTTAACCTTGGTTTTTGCCTGTTTTGGATAAGATCTCCCACACTTGAAGGAGCTGTGGTAACAAGAACTACGGGAAATAACAGCATTGTAGCAGTGAGCTTGTGTGAACTGTAATGCCAACAAGATCTCCTACTGGAACCATTCTAGTGACTGGACAGCTCAGCAGAGGTTGAGGATTAGTATCCGGGCTGATCAGTAGTGGGTGATGAAGGTTTTTTTGCTTAGACCCCAAAACTGAAATTCACAAGGCCAGCCCAGACTTGCCCAAAGCGGTCCCTGGAACTCTCACCACACCATCACGCCTCATCTTATATCTTGAATTACCGTCCCATATATTTATACAGGAACTACGCTTCCTTGTGTAAAAAGCGGTACTGGTGCCCTTGAGTGAAGTGTAATAACTCTTCATTCACTGGGAAGCATGCTAGCATTTCAGCAAACATTGAAATGGGGGGAAAACATTAGACTGAAGTTGCTCCTGGTTTTAGGACAAGCTAATTCCACGCAGGACTTCTACTTGTGAGTAATCATGTTACCGCAGAGGGGACCCGGCCCTGCATTCTTGACTTCATGTAGGAAAAACGTCACAAATCCAGGTGAAGTTTAGAGGATGTTTATTAAAGTTGTGGACAGTGAAACAAGAAAGGGCTGGGGAAAAAGGCCCAGGCTGGTCTGCTTTGGCTCACTAAGAAGTCAGAGAAAAGGAGGCCTTGGGGACAGGTTCAGAGGGTTTGCCCAGGATGAACTGCCACTGCCCATTGCTCCCCTGGTTGCAAGCCTCCTCGTGGGTTCCTTAGAGTTTGGGAGATGCATGATTGTGGGGAAAGAAGTGGCGGGGGAGGGATGGGTGTGCTCCTGGGAAGGAGAGAGCACACACTGGGACTTTCATTTTGCTGGCTTCAAAGGCTGGCATTTAGGGAAGGTCTTAGGGGAGGATTTCAATAGAAAATTCATCAGCTTTATGCTGATGTACCAAAATGAGATTTATTCTTTTAACTTCATCTGTCCTTGGGTGTGTCTGGCAAATGGCACTAATGGATTCCTGCTATCTATCTCCCTTGAATAGGGTGATTTAAGCTGTTTACCTTCTGGTTGGGGAGAAGTACAAACCATTTACTCTTAAGTGTCCCTGCTTTAGGGAAGATAGGGTTTACTGCTGGCTGCCAACTGCTTGGCATCTAGATTTTCTAGATGGCTGTCTACTGCTGCTTAACTGTCTGTCCCAGTTTCCCCATTTCCCTTGTCCTGGCTTACTGGCCTGTCTCAACCAGGTGGAGCAAAGGGCAGGAATACATCTTGGACTTCCAGCTTGCTTAATAATATTTGAGCCTTGAGAAAGGAAGGGCAAGTCCTTCCTCCTGTGACATGTTTTCTGATGGGCAGGCCCTGCTGGTTGCTGCTGCCTCCTGCATTCAGGTGGGGCCTTCTCATCACGCTGACCCAGCACATGCAGGGCCACTGCTGGGCCTTCCCACTCCCACCAGCAACCTCCATCTGACCTTCTCCTTTATGCTCCCTAGTGAGTTCATGGTTCCGCACTGAGTGGCTAAAGTAAATGTTCAAAATCCTTTCTGCAAACTCATTAATAATCCATTGAATTCCTCCCTTTTAAAAAATCTTCAGAAAGCGAGACTTAGTAACTGGCTTCCTGGTTGCCTTTAAAAGACCCTAAGTAGCCCTGACCTTCCACAGACAATGCCTTTAGTAGCAAAGTGCCTCTAGAGATGCAGTTGAGGATTTAGCATTCAAAAGTTCATAGTTTTCAGAGACAAAGGGAAGGCATTCAGGATAAAGAGATGAACAGAGGTGCACACACCTGCTTAGTGTGGCAAGACTGTTTCTTGGGAGAATGAGCTGGAATAAATAGACGAATAGGTGATGTAAAACTGGTTGTTGAAGAGAGTCAGGAAGAAGTAATTTTGTGTCAGAAAAGTCAGATGTGTGGATAAAAGGGGCCACGTGCTAACCTGATAAGCTCAGGAAAGGCCTGCATGGTGGTCTTGCAAACTCAGAGACCTAAAGTAAGCACAAAGGATGGTCTGAAATTAAACTTTAACTAAAAGCAGTTATGGTGGGTAGTTACATCCTAGACTGGTGTCTTCACTGACAAGGTCAACTTTTACCTTAACTGAGCCTATCTGTCATCTATGATAACATACCCTTGAAATGTCTGGGTAACTTGTAGCTTCCCCTTTTCTGGATCACTTGGGGCACAACCAAATGTGCTGGGAACCAGGACAGATACCACAAATTCCTTCATTGTTATCATGTTAATTGTTCCTGCACCCACCTAAGTATGTGTCTATCACTTTACTTTTTATCTAATCCCAAGGGTTCCCCCTCCCTATCCCCCACCCTTGCTTTGCTTTCTCCAGCCTCTCTAGTCTATCACCAATGGATTTCATGTAACCCACCTATGTCCCTTCCTTTGATTGCAAAGTATAAATATAGATGTAACCTGCCATTCTGCAGAGCATTATCTCAGATCCTTGAGGTTCTGCTTTCCAGCAATTGTCAACAGTTTGGCTCAAATAAAATCACAAAAATTCTTTACAGGTTTTGATGTTTTTATGTTAACAGATGCCTATAGAAGTGACTTTAGTTTTCTGTAGGAGAACAATGCCAGCCACATATTTCGGGGGATTAGATGTGTGGACAAAAGGAGCCGCATGCTAGCATGAAAAGCTCGGCAGAGGCCTGCATGGCAGTCCTGCAAACTCAGAGACCTAAAGTTGAGGAGGAAGGCTGGTTCTGCAAAGGAGTGTTAGGCCATTAAACCAAACAAAGCTCTGTCCCTCGAAAAGCAGGGGGCCTTGTTTTGAACCTAAGCGGTACCTGAGGGAAGGGTAGATAAAAAGAATTTTCCCTTCAGGGCTTTGGGGGGAGGGCGTATATTTGCAAATCAATGAACTCGAGGGGCAGCTATAAAGCAAGGTTCGCAAGTGCTACGCTCTGCTCTGGATTTGGGATCTTTGTCCCCGGAGACCGCATGCTATTAAACTGATTTCTCCACCTCTTCAAAGCATCGCTAAGTTTTTTTGTTCTTTCTGCAACATTTGGTTCCCTGACCAGGAAACTAATCGAAACTGGCTCTTGCCTCCGGTTAGAAGACTGGGTTAGGGGCCCGTGGGCGCAGGACAGACCTCCGAAGGCGCGCCCTGCTGATTTTAGCAGAATTAAACGGGGAAACTCCAGCGCTCCCGGACCTCAGCCCGGGACCCGGCTGGCACCTGAAGAGCATGGGCAAACACTTCTGGACCTTCTGGACTTGTCTGTAAGTAGGGCCCGTCTGATTAACCAGCCTACTCCCAGTGAGTAGAAGGAGGGAACTGATCACCCCCTCATTCAGGTCAGGAAATTCTGAGTGGGTACCCGGTGAGAGCGGGCTCCTCAGGTCAGGAAATTTTGAGTGGGTACCTGGTGAGATTGGGCCCCTAAGGTCAGGAATTAGAACTTGGGTAAAATGTATTTTAAACTCTGAGTGAATGTTTCTAGTCACCGATCATCATAGGGTCGGGACAACATATGTTCATTTGTTTAAACTAGCAGTTTATTTTACCAGGAAACGGCTTCTTGGCTCCAGCCAGGAATGTGGTTAATTTGCATTTGAATACCTTTGCATTTGAATTCCTTAGGCCCTGTCTTCTGGGGCTTCTCCCTACTGAGAATGTGTGTGAAGAGATGAGAGTTTTGATCTAGATTTTCCCTTTGTAAAAATGTACTGTTTAATGTACATTATCTTGAGTCCTGTCTCATTAAGTCTTGTAATATAAGCAAGTTATCTCATCTGTAAAGGGATTTGTTCCAGCAGCTGAATGACTCGGGGCATTACACGTGGCTTTCATGGAGGATACCATCTTGGGAAGGTGGGAGCCGCCCCTAATTTGCCACTCAGGGGCGGGGCTCACAGCTCTGCAGGGCAGGGTGATTAAGGGCCCTGCTCCCTGCTGTATTGAATTAAGGCTAGTTGGTGATATTCTGTAATGTAAATACAGTGTGCACCAAGGTTTTAATGGGGAATGCTGTCTGTCGTTATAGTTTAAATATGCATCTTTGTTGCTTACTTAAAATTGTTTAGCTAGTAAATTCTGTTTGGGTATGAATGTGTTGCTAATCTAAGAAATACTGGCTGTTTAAGGTTTCTAAGAGTAAAGAATTTTATACAAGTTGCTGGACATATGACAAAAAGAATAAAAGCAAAGACAGTGGGAATTAAGGTTAAAAATAAGAAGCTAAGCTAGTAAATGGGAAATTACTAAATTTGGCTGGTCTGAGTGCAGTGGTGTCTTACAACTAATTGATCACAGCCAATTTAGTCCTGTGCCAGAATACTCTTTAAGCACCTCCCTATAATGTTTGTATAGCCTTACCATGTGTCATGTGTAGTAGCAGAAGATTTAGCTGTTAGAAGCGGCCACAGTGTAAGAATAGTAATCTTAATTTTCTTACAGATTTGAATTCAGTTGTCAAAAGGACAGGTGCCCAACTGGGCAAAGAATATCATCAGATTTTTGTGTCTATTGAGAGACGGTTAGCAGCCTGTATACTGTCTTGCAGGCCCGTGTGACCATGCCCATGTCAGGGGTGGCACAAACCTCAATTGTAGGAACATTTAAGCCTTGAGCCTAAGAGTTCTAACTAACTGAAAGTGTGTGGCTTTGGTGTAATAGAGGAGGATAAAGAAAAATGTTAAAAGTTTAATGGATGATAGGCCAGTGAGCTGGGAGAAGTAGAATAGGGAAACCGAGCAGAAATTTTGTCTTCCCTAGACCAAGGACACTTGGGAATGGAACTGTTGAGGGAGTTTGGTGCCTGTTGCTGCCAGTGGGGAAGGGGCTGATGTATGTCCCCTTCCAGTGCGCAGCCTTGGGAGAGGCCTAGTTGCTGATTTGCCATGGGAGGTGCCAGATGGCTCAGCATAGCTTCTCCTGGGTGAAGAGACCTCCCTGATGGCCCTGTCCTTGGCAGTGCTAGGGGATGAAGAATGGACTCCAGGCATGACTAAGGACCATGCCCACCTTCACGTGGCCTGTGCTCACGCTCATAGTGGAGGAGAATCGCCTGGTGGGCACGCTGTACCTGCTGCCCACCGCCACTGACCGCGACTTCGGCTGCAATGGCATTGAGCGCTACGAGCTGCTCCAGGAGCCCAGGGGCGGCGGGAATGACATGGGCGGCATGTTCGAGCTACAAGTGACCAACACCCTGGGCGACGAGAAGCAGCCGCAGCTCATCGTCAAAGGGGCGCTGGAACAGGAGTAGTGCAACTCGTACCAGCTGACCCTGCGGGTGTACGACAGTGGCGACCCGACTACAGCAGCCCCCGAGGCCGACCTGGTGGAGAACAGCACCCTGGGCACCCCCATCCCATGTGGGGATGTGTTCGGTGCCACCACCGAGTTAGTGCGGCTGCTGCGCCTGGATGCGGCAGTGGGCTTGCTCAGCATCCTGCACCGCATTGACTGCGAGGAAGTGAGCCAGCTGAGCTTCACCGTCATGGCCCACGACTGCGGACAGCCCTCAAGACCGACAAGGCCACCGTGGTGCTCGTCATCAAGGATGAGAACGACAATGTGCCCTTCCAGCTGAAGCCGGCCAGCGACACGGAGGGCGACCAGAACAAGCCTACTCGCTGGAGACCTCGGTGACCAGGGTGTTTGCCATCGATCCTAACTCCAGGGATATCGTGGTCAACATGGTGCTGGACCACAAGTAGACGGACAGGTACGAGTTCAAGGGGCCACCCAGGGACTGGCTCCTGCCTGGAGGGGACCACGTGCCATCGTCCTGGCCACCCCCACGGCTCTTGGGGTTGCGGGACTGAGTGCCTGGGTCCACTGCCTCCGAGTGAGGGCAGCCCAGTCTGAGTGGAAGGTCACTGGTGACGGGGCTGCGTGCGCCCACCTCTGGGGCCACCCTCGCAGACGGCGGGAACCTTCAGACAGACTTGACTTGGCTGTGGTCAGAAAGGAGCTGGGAGTATGTCCTCAGCAGGATGTCCTGTTGGACAAGCTCACTATCCTAGAGCACCTGCTGCTCTTCACATCTATCAAGTCGCCGCAGTGGACCTGGGTGCCCAGCAGCAGGTTGCTGATGCAGCATCAGCACCAGCCAGGCCGTGCCCTGTCTGGAGGTCTTGGAGGAGGCTGTTCCTTGGTGCCGCTTTCCTCAGTACGTACAAGACCGTGGTGCTGGACGAGCCCACTAGTGGAGTGGACCCCTGCACCCGGCGCAGCATCTGGGATGTCCTCGTCCAGTAGGAAGGTCGGATGATCATCCTCGCAGCCCACCGCCTGGACGAGGCAGAGGCGCTGAGTGACCGCATGGCTGTCCTGCAGCAGGGCCGGCTCCGTTACTGTGGCGCCCTCTTCAGCCTGACAGAGGCCTATGGCCAGGGCCTCTGCCTGGCACAGAGCGGCTTTTCGCTCTGGAGTTGGATGGCCTGAGGGATGCAGTTTGTGCCACGGCCCTGATTCGGACCTGTGTCCCACAGGCGTTTCTCAAAGACTACAGCGGGCGCATGCTGAGCTGTGTTCTCCCCAAGGACGCTGATCGAGCCGGCTTCAAGGGGTTCTTCCAGGCGCTGGAGCAGAACCGGCACTGCCTGTGCCTGGCAGGTTGCGGGGTAGCAGATACCGCCTTGGAGGAGGTGCTTCTGATGCTTCTGTGAGATCCCAGAGAGTAGTAGGACGTGGCCCCGGGGTTGGAGGCACGGAGCCCGAGGCCTCCAGCATCCACTCTGACTCCCATGATGGTGCCCTTGCCAGCACCCTCATGCAGGTGGCTGCCCTGCTGACCCAGCGGTTGTGCCGCACATGCCGCTCACTCTGTGATCTGCTGCTGCCAGTCCTCTTTGTGACTTTGGAGATGGGCCTGTTCATGGTAAAGCTTCTGGCCGCTGACTACCCTGCCCTCCAGCTCATACCTGGTAGCCACGGGAAAGCCAAGACTTTCTTCTTCAGCAGTGACAATGAAGGCATAGACCTGACCCGTGTGCTTCTGGGGAGCAGCTCTGCGCCAGCCTAACCCCAGGCCTGACGAATGCTTCCTGTTGGCACCCAGAGCCCTCATCTCACCCAGAAGCCCTGGGTTCCTGTGGCTGCCTGCACCTGCAGAGCTGCCTCAACACCAGTGCCCGGCCCACCCCCCCTCCCTGACTGACCTTCGGAGCCACACACTTCTGAACCTGTCAGTCCTCCGCCCAGAGGAGTACATTTTGGTGCCTGGGGACAGCCCCAGCCTGGGAGCTGGTCTTTCGGAGGCCGGGACCCTGCTCAGGATGTGATCTCAGACCTGTCAAGGCAGCAAGGACATGTGTTTGACAGGAATAGTCATAACTACTCTTTGTCCTAGTGGTTATCAGCCTGTAGTATGTTATGACTCTATTATCAAATGCACGTGGGGGGGGGGGGGA
>PVJC01040062.1:0-16029 GCA_004026665.1 Murina feae
ATGATATGAAAACGTATTTTAATATGAAAACACAGATCTGTGGGTAAAATATCAATGGAGGGTCAAAAGTGCCTCAGTAACAACAGGTGTAAACAGTAAGAACACGAAGAGGGATTTACTAGAGTTCAGGGGCTGTTTTAGAGGAACCTGCCTAAGCTGCTGACTTCAAACTGAGCTTTGAATAATGAATGAATTGTTGACAGTTGGTGGGGGACATTTCTGATGAAGTATGTGCAGGATTACTGGTTGCTCCGGCATGCTGAGGCTGAGGGTGCCAGCGGCAGGGAGGGGTGAGGGATGGCTTGGGATGCAGGCATGAACCCCATTAGGGAGGGCCTCATCTGTCTTTGAGGAAGTTTGAACTCACCCTGGGCAGGAGGAGAAGCCTCTGGAAAGGTTTGATCAGTATAATCCCCTGAAGGAAGGTTTGCTTGTTGCTTGGTTAGAGGCCTGGTCCTCAGGGGGTTAAGTCTACATCCAACGCAGTTCCACCAACAATTGAAATGAAAAGCCAGTGACAGGTAGTGCATCTTAGAAATGGTTGGAGCAAAGTATCTCTAACAGGGTGTGGAGAGTTGGAGAGTAACATAGAGGCTAAGTGAGCTAGGGAAAAGTGGAGAGGTGATGGGAAAACCAAGGGCAGAGGAGACTAACCTTGTGAAAAAATGTTGAGTGTATCAGGTGTTGTAGTATAACTGCAGGAACTTTATTTTACTTTGTTCCTTTTACAGAACATACCTGTGCAATGCTGGAATTAGAATGTGGTTATTTAAATAATTCTTAGCATTAACTTATCAGGGATCAGTTTAACTTTGTCTATTGTTAGGAGTGATATTACTTTTTAATGGGGTAAGAAATGTATTTCTGTCAGCTTGGTGTTGTGCAGCTTTCTTTTTGGTTGAGCGTGTTTTAAGTATCAGTGGTAGAGATTTAAAGATATGTCTATTCTCTGGGCATGTTTACATCATGTCTGTGATTCACCTCTTAGGGAGTCACACGCTCAGAAAGTCTTATTAGGATAGAGAGCCTGGAGGAAAAGCCCCGAACAGAGGTCTCAGTTTGTCACATTCTTCATTTAATGGTTTCATATTTTATGGAAATATCTTAAGAAATGATTTGATCATTCATTGTTTAAAAATTACCGGTTTGGCTCGGTGGATAGAGCATCAGCCTGCGGACTCAAAGGTCCCAGGTTCGATTCCGGTGAAGAACCTTGGTTGCGGGCACATTCCCAGTAGGAGGTGTGCAGGAGGCAGCTGATCGATGTTTCTCTCTCATCGATGTTCTAACCCTCTATCTCTCTCCTTTCCTCTCTGTAAAAAATCAATAAAGTATATTTTTAAAAAAATTAGTTTCATGTATAATAATGGCTCAAATATGACAGTTATTTATATCATAGACAGTGATTCTCAGTTTGTTTGTTTTTTCGTGCCTGAGGACTCCTAGAACAGTGGCTGTCCAATTTCAATGGTGGCCATTCTCCCTGAAGGGAAGGAGGGCCGAGATGTGCAGGGATCCGTACAGTTTGGAAAGCCCTGTGCGGTAGGCTGGTTAATGATCTTTGAAGTTATCTGGGTCTTAATCCCTATATACTGAATGTTACCTTCTGTGGTGAAAAGGACTTTGTAGATGTGATTAAATTAAGGATGTTGAGATAGGGAGATTTTTCCGGGATGACTTAGGTGGGTTCCTAGATCAAAGAAACATATATTTCAGTATCACAGATTTAGTTTTTTTTTTTTTTTTTACACATTTGATAATTATATTTTAATATAATTGGGTTTCTTTAAACTCTGTGTATTTTAATTTAGCTTAATTATTCTGAGAAGGAGTTCTGTAGGTTCACCAGATTGCCTCTGAAGGGTTTAGGATGAAAATGTTAAGAAAACAGAACAAAACATGCAATAGAATCTGGACACTCAAGATGCTTTTAATATGAGACTATTTTAAATCTTTCAGTTTATTTTAATGAGCATTTTCAAGACTAAAAGAGAAATGATACCATTTAAAATGTTGCAGAATAGTGTCTTTTCTGTGCCTGGACTTTCCATGACAAATAGAAATCTAAATGGATGATATTTGGAGAACTTTATCTAGTAATAATCATAACAAAAGAGTCCTCATGCAAAGCTGACATTTGTGGGCACTACCAATAGTGAATTATGGAGTGTGTTGAGTTTGCAAACTATTCCATAAGGGGAAAAGTTCTCATTTTTGTATGAAGTTATTTCTCACCATCTGTTAAGAGTCTGTATCCTGCTCATTGAGTATCCTCACATCCTCTTTTACAACTGCTTTTCTTTAACAAAAACATCAACAGCATCCTCTCTTTTTTCTTAAATTAAAAAAAATGGGACAGGAAAGATTAAAAATAAACTTATGTATTGAATCATGAGTGAGATAATGGAAAATGTGGATGTTTTCATCGTTGTTTAGCTGAGAAGGCATGTTGGGTTTACGGCAGATTTGTTGTATTATCAGGATGGCAGAAATGACAGTCCTATAGTTGCATCATTTGGAATAACCAGACTCTTCACAGGATTACAGATGTAAGGCTAATGAGGTGGCAAACAAAGGCTTTCTGGAGTTTTGTCAATTAGAGTGTGTTATACAGCTGTAAATATCTGAATATACTGGAAATGATAAATGCTCACTCTGCTCTAGTGTCCTTGGCCAAAGTTCTCCATCCGCAAGGGAATACTCATTTTCCTTAGTGCATTTAAGACATTACATAAAGATCTCATAAATCTTAATTTAAAAAGTTATCTTTTTAAAGCCCAATTTGTTTATAAGTAAGCTGAGCTTTCATGACGAGGATATATCTGACTGGAGCTCTAAGGAATCATTTTCTTAGCCAGCAACAGCTGTGCTGTTTTTTTTGTCAATAGTAATAATGCTTCCACATTCACTTGTTTTTTATTGTTGAGGAGGGCTCTTGGTGCCTTTATTGAGTTACTTTGAAAGCAGCTTGATAATTTTTTTTTTGGAATGCACAATAAAGTAGAAGTAATTTAAATTTTAGTATGCCTTCCTTGCACCATTAATTAAAATGATTTATGTTTGGTTGCCTCCTTGAACTAGAGTGTGATGTTAGTACTCATTGCTTCCATGGTGATGTTTTTCAACAGCGCATCATGTACGAAACAGGGTACCAAACTCTTCTCGGTCCTAGTTTATTTGCCTTGACAGCAGCACCTTTACTTAACTCCTGGCAGAATACACTCTCACACTGTTCTTTCCAGTCCTCATTTGGCATTTTTAGATGACTAGTCATTGACCAGACTTCCTACCAGTTATTTGTTGATAGTAAGAATGCTTTTCTTATTTAAGATTTTTATTGATTTTTAGAGAGAGGGAAAGAGAGGGAGAAACATCACTGTGAGACAAACATTGACTAGCTTGTCTCCTGCATGCACCCTACTGGGGACTGAGCTAGAAATCCAGGCATGTACCCTGACTGGGAATTGAACCAGCAACCTTTCCTTTGCACGGGATGATGCCCAACCAACTGAGCCAGACCAATCAATCTTTGACCATTGATGAGTCTGTCAAAGAGGGAAAGGAAAGGAGAGAAAGGGAAGGGAAGAGAAAGGAAGGGAAGGGAAGGGAAGGGAAGGGAAGGGAAGGGAAGGGAAGGGAAGGGAAGGGAAGGGAAGGGAAGGGAAGGGAAGGGAAAGAAAGGGAAGGAAGGAAAGGGGAAGGGAAGGGAAGGGGAGGGAAGGGAGGAAAGGGGAAGAGGAAGGGAAGGGGAGGGGAATGAGGTAATTCAGATCATATGTTGAAAGCATCTAATTTTGTGAGATTTAGAAAAGGACTTCCCAAACAGCAATGTAAGAGACTGTGCTTATGCACTTCAGAGGAGAGGAACTACACTTGCTCCCTGATCTTATCAAAAAGGGAAGGGAGAATGAAAGGAAGACCCACCTATATTTTTAAACAAATTTTTGTAGTCAGTAAGAATGATTTCTCTATTGTCTGTGGATTCCCAGACATTTAGATGACATTGCTGATAATCTGGGCATTTGTTTTTGTCATTGGCAAGAATCAGTTCTGAAATAGTTCTTGATCTACAGTTGCTGTACAGTATCTTTTTTAATTCAGTGCAGTTCACTGTTGACAGTTCTTTTCACTCTTTTCTGAATATCAGAACATATGATTACATCAAGCTGGCTGCAGGCTCCAGTGCTGACATTTTCTAGCGCAAAGAATGCCCACATCACTCGAGCATTTGAAAAGTGTTAATGAGCAGATCAAAAGGACTGTTGCCTGAAGCAGCTAACTTTTTTTCCCCTAAGAAATCGGCTCTCCTCCAAACTGAAATCTTCATGCTAGCAGCTAAGTAGATGAGATGTAATCCTCCCCGATGATGATAATAACAAATAAAAAAAAAATTGGAGAAGAATCAAACTCTGCATATGGTTCATAAAGTGGTGAAAGTGTTTTCCAGAATCTTCAATACTGAGCTGAAGGATGCTAAGTGGAAAAAAAAAACCACAAAAAACCCTGGCAACTAGGCAATATTATGCCTTTTAAAATCTGCAAATTCTCACAAAATATGGTGCATATGAATACATCTTTTTCTGAAATGCATGTGTTCTTGCACTATTTAATACAAGAATGAGATTCTCATGACTGTTATTTTTAATGTATTTGGACTAACAGTAAGGTTTCCCATTCTCCTGCGCTAGTTTGACTTAAATGTAGGGATATCAGTTGGACACAGATTTTGCCATTTTTGGCTTTTGGGCTGAATGGCTTCAGATCATCTCTCCCCCCCCCCCCCACACACACACCTCCTCCTTTGTTACTTATGAGGACACATGGTAGAGTGAGGAGAGGGAGCATTTTGAAACATTACATACATAAGGAACATTTTATTTTCTATTCCATCATTTCTAGATTAGGGATGTTGAGTATGTGAATTATCAAGTTATCTCTCAATAAAATGGGGATTATAAACTTTTTTCACATAGTTACCATAAAAATTAAATTATATCTATCCATCTGCCCACTTTTTTAATCCATTCATTCATCCGTCTATCTGTCCATTCTTCTATGCACCCTAGCCAGTAATAATTACTCAACAAATCTTAAGCCTTTTCTTCTACACTCTTTCCCTTTGCAGTCCATACTTATTTTGAAAGGATGCCATATGGCAGAAGAAGTTGAACTCAGAGTTTGAAGGTAGATGGGCCTGGGTCCTGGGTTTGAATACTAATACTAATGTTTTCTCATTGTATATCCTTGAGCAAGTTATTGAAGTTGGAATCTCCGTGTATTTAAATGGAGAGAAGCATAGTAACTGCATAGTGTTATATGACAGAACCAATAAATGGTGGTTACTCTTAATAGTAATATTAACACACAAGTGAGCCATAGCAATGACGCAGTTTCTGAAGGTAGTGTTATTTTTTGTGATGATGGTTGTGTCTCTTAATTTACCAGGTCAAAAGTTGACTTAGTTAGAGTTTTAAGGCTGTTGTTCC
The DNA here is from genome assembly GCA_004026665.1 of Murina feae. NCBI lineage: Eukaryota > Metazoa > Chordata > Mammalia > Chiroptera > Vespertilionidae > Murina > Murina feae. The sequence continues at coordinate 5,487 of PVJC01040062.1, forward strand.
TATTGTTAACAATGTAGAAAATGTATCTGCCAGGATTTCAGAATCAATTTAAATTTATAATAAGTTATGCGTTTAGTCATTTGTAAGATTAATTACATGTTATTGGAAAAACAAACCCTAATGTTCTTTTCTATAATAAGGTGAATACAAATGCTTTAGACATATGGACTACTTAATTATGAAAAGGCATAGAAGCAAAAGTCCTGGTGGAAACATTATGACTTGTAGTATTTTTGTTTGTTTTTTTAACACTCTATTGGAATTTTCATCTTGGAAAGGGCTACAATTAATTGAATTAATTTTCTAGATGAAGAAACTTAAGGTAGTCTTACATCTTCCCACCTACCATTGAATTCCTTAGTTCTCTGAGTTTATTGGTTAAGAGAAATGTGATGTTCCATTTTCTTTGGAACAAGCAATATTTTAGTTTCATGGAAATCATCTCTGTTTATCATTTATTTATTTTTCCTTCCTATTTTTCTCATAAATTTAGACGTTGGCTATGAACCTTTTAGAATGTTCTTAGGTATTTCCTTCAGTTTACTTTTCATTCATATTTTTATTACCTGCTGCTTGCAGAGCACTTTATTAGGCACTAGAGGTATTTATAAAGAAGGGGAAATGATTATTACTCTGAAGAAATCTACAGTCTTAAAGAGTAATTGAAAAATTGCAAAATAAACATGTAAACCCAAGTTAATGAAGCAAGAATAGTTCAACTGGACAGCAAAATATAGTTTTAGAAGTTTTAAAGTTTTCAGATAGAGCAATAGTAATTTGGTGGACCAGTCTGTGAATGCTGGATAGGATTTAACATGGAAATGGTCATTTTATTTGGGGGAAGCTAAGGGATCTTTGGTCTTCCTGGAGTAGAGGGACATGTAAAGGTATATTTATAAATCGGGGATTAGGATGGAACCACACTGTGCTGAGGCATGTGAACAAGGAGAACAGAAGACCAGCTCATGTAAATGTACTAAGAAAGAGCTTTGGTTTTTCAGGAAACCAAACTTCCAGGATTATGATACCAAATAAAGGGTCTCCAGTAAGGTGACAGAATGCAAAGACATCTCCTACTACCCTTTTGTGAGTTTGTCAGCAGTGATCATATAAGGATTGGAGTTTTGTTTGTCTGCATCAGTACTATGCAGGATAATGAGTATGACATTAAAAATGGCAGAATCATGGAGAGGGATGTCCAGTAAATCTTGGAAGGTCCATAGAACAAGGTGATGGATACCATTTATGTCCTCAGAAATTTATATCCCAGTGCAAGATGTAATAAGCAGAGTAAATGTTATATCCTCACAAGGAAATGAAAATGAGTTTAGATATATCATACTCAGACTTAGTGGAATGAAGGATGTACCTTGGTCCTTTTCTAGTGCGAGAAGTTTTGACAACACTTCATGGAAATTTGCAAAAGTAAGAGTGGAAGCATGATTTGTAAGGGTGTTCCAATAAATTTCAGCAATTCATTGATTTCAATTGTGGTCATTGTAACCATTGACCCATTTTGACCAGATAAATGATCTATTAATTTTCTGTTAGAAAAATATTTACCTGACTACATATGTTAAAACGAGGGATGGATTAGAGATAAGCTACATGTCTAATTTAAGTAAGAAGAGAATGTAGACATTGATGGGAAAAAAAAACAACAACAATGGTAATTAAAGACTTATCAATCAATGCCATCAATATGTTATTAGTTAAAATGCGTAAAATGGGAGTGAGGACTGCTGGGGTGCATCTGTTTCCTCTGAGCACCATTCATTTACTGATAATGGGTATACCGCACTTAACGTGCTATTTGCAGTTCTGGAAACCACACTTTGACATATTGATCAAATTAATATTTACTAATGAAACTGACCAAGATGAGCACATAACTCAGAGCCACTGCATGAGAAATGACTGTGATGTTTAGCTTCGAAATGAATAAGTTCAATAAATGCATGGTTATCATCCTGGTATTCAAGATTAGAAACTGCTGTCTTCTGGAAGAAAAATTAGTTGTGTGCCTGTGTATTTCCACATCCTAGGATCAGGACTAAAGAGTGGCATCTACAGAGAGGGAGGTTTTGGCTCCTTTGGGGGAAAACACTTGCTAATGATCTGAGTTTCTTGCCAATGGAATGAACTGTTGTGTGAGGTAGTGAGTTTCTCTTTACTGCAAGAATTCAAACACAGTTGGGCTACAACTTGGTGGGAATTTTTCACAATATTGAAGTTTTGGTTGATTGTGAAAAACATAGTACTAGGTATTTGTAAGGTCCAGAGAATACTGAATTTATGATTTTAGGTAGTGACAGTGGGAACAGAATGCAAATAATCTGCCCTTCTTCCCTGGTCCTCTCCTCCTTTCCCCTTTCCTGCTTCCTTTCTCTCTCTTTGTCTCTTCCTCCCTCCTGTTTACTTTTCTCCTTTCCTGTCCTTCTAACTTCCTTTCCCCCGCCCCCCCCCCACCCTTTCTTCTCTCTTAAATAGATCTGAAGAAATCTATTTAGTGTATAGATCTCTCTTAAAAGAGAAACAACTAAGTACTGGGAACACTGTGAGGAACAAAGAACACAAAAACCCCACCCTTATGGCAGTTTCAGTTTTCTGGAGCTAAGAAATGTTATCAACTCTGGTAAATGCTAGGGAAGAACAAACAGGCATCTGTAAACATGAAGGGAATCTGTCTGCTTTGGGAAAATTGGGGGGATTCGTGAGGAGGGGTAATTTTTCAAAGAATCTGTCGAACATAGTAAATGATCTGGTGAAGTCACTTAGAAGAGAAGAAGAAATTATAGAGTGTGAAAAATGTGGAGCTGCAATTAGAAAGAATATTTTACTTGAAAGAAACAGAGAAAATAGGTAGAAGAGTTGGCTTTTAAATGAAAATGTTTAGGTTGCTTTTGACTCTTGAGTGTGGAATGTTGATGGATCTGGTTTTCATTGGTTGCTTTTGGACATGTAGGTTGATAATGGTATGAAGTGCTTCTTTGTTATAAAGGAAATTCACCTATAGCTTGATAACCTTAACTTTTTTATTTTACCATTTTAAATTTTAATCCTCTACTGCCTTATTTCAGATCTAACAGTAAAAACAGATTTTTATCTTTCAAAATTACCAAAAAGAACTGGAATTTAATTTTATTGATAAAATAAAATTGAATTAAATAAAAAGATTCAATAGAAACAACAGCATTACTTGTAGCATTAAAAATAATAATGAGTTAGTTTGAGATTCAGTTATATCTGTGGGGTTGTAATTATTGTCTGTGTATTTTTTCCTAAGATTTGCATCTAAACTAAAATTTGAATGATGAAAATATTATACATAAAAATTGAGTCATTTCTCTCCACATTGTCAATAACAAATTTTAAAAAAATATATTTTTATTGATTTTAGAGAGGAAGGGGAGAGAGAGACAGAGAGAGGGAGAGAAACATCAATGATGAGAGAGAATCAATGATTGGTTGTCTCTTGCATGCCCCCCACTGTGGACTGAGCCTGCAACCTGGGCATGAGCCCTGACCTCCTGATTCATAGGTTGATGCTCAACCACTGAGCAATAACATTATTTTTTAAAACACCTTTCATTAAGGAAAGTTTCAAATGTACACAAAGAAAGACTAAAATAATGAATCACCCTTTTCTCCTTCACTCAGTTTCAATTTCTGGCTAACCCTAAACCCAGATTATTTTGGTGAAAGTATTGGAAGCATATTATTTAACTTGGAAAAGTTGTAGTATATATCTTAAAAGGCCATACAGTCTTTGAAAAACATATCCAAGATAATAGTAATACACCTAAATAATAATGATTCCTTGATAATTTTTTTCAAATTTATTTTAAACTTTTGAAAATTTAATAACATAATTGAAACATTTGACAATAGATAAAATGAAGCAGTTTTATTTTCAAAGCTTTGTATTTGTTTTTTTGTTTTTTGTTTTTGTTTGTTTTTAGTTAGTATAGAGACTTGGATATGTACCTAAATGATCAGAAGCCACTGGCACTTGGTCAATAATTTTCTAACTTCCTGGTACGAAAGTCCAGATACTCCAACCATTTAAATTAGATGGAGGGGTCTATTTTTCTCACTTAAAGAATTAACCATATAAAATTCAATGAAATAATATATTAAGTAATTGTTAATTACTTAATAATTATTAATAATTATTAATTACTTAATAATATATTAAGTAATTAAGTAAAAGTTGGAAACTGCAACAGAAAAAGGAATGTTGGCTAAAAAGTTGGTTTGTTTCTAGGTTAAAGGCTGGGGAAAGAATATGTTAATTTCCCTGTCATCTCACCCAGAGCAAGCTAAGTTTTGTCTTGCCAACCTATGAAAAAGTCAAGGAGTCATAGCAGGGAGATTTTGCAAGTCAATCCCTACTCTGTTTGAGGGGACATACTGTAATCTAGTGGGGAAAAAAAAACCACCCCATCAGTTTGTATTGTGACATTAGAAGAACCACTTAGGGAAGCTTTCTGCAAGGTATTTGACAATTGTTGTTCTTGTTATTCATGTGACCTGTGAAGCTAATAACATATTTATACCATGAAGATAGGAGGAATGAATGTATGTGGAGGAGTTTTGTGAATTTTAGGTGCTTTTTATCTATTTTGCTTAGCAAATGACTCCACAACCTTGTGTCTTCAAACGATAATTTAGTGTCTTCACGGTTGGGTGGAGACTGACTCAACCAGGAGGTTCCGACTTGGTGTTCTCTCATGTGATTGCCGTCAGGTGGCAGCTGGGCTGGAGGCATCAGAAGGTTAAAGAGGCTCTGTGTCCAAGAGAGATTCTTCCCTCACATTCTGGCACCTCAGCTGGGAAGGCTGGCACAGCGGGGGCTGGCCATGTGCCTGTCTCTCACCACCTAGCCATACCATAAGGTTATCCTGGGCTTCCTCACAGCGTGATGGTTTCAGGGTAGACATGACATGACAGCAGGCTTCCCCTAGAATGAGGGTGTCAGGGGAAGTGAAAACACTTCTTTTGACCTAGCCTCAGAAGTCACATGGTATCACCTCTAGCTCATGCTAGTCAAAAGCTAGTTACAGGAAAGTCCAGATTCAAAGGGAGGAGCATACATATTGGGCAGCGGGGGTGGGGTGAGCGGGTGTTAAGGATCATTGGGGACATCATTGGTGCTAACAGTATTTTACTAATCTAATTATGTTATACATCCGTACTGTTTCCTCTCTATGACACAAAGTTTTTACATTTAAATTTTTTGTTTCTGGACAGGTTATCAAGGATCCTCCTCCACCACCACCCCCTGCACCAGTAGAGGTAAATGTGTGCCTAATAAGTGATGTCAGTGTTTTTCAGATATTATCCCCAAATCTGACCAAATGCATTATTATTAGATAACTGTGATACCCATGTATTGACTTTTGAATTCATGAAAATCAATAGTTATTGTTTGTCCTCTTATGATTTCTTGCATGTGCTAGAGAGATCAACAGTACACAGATTTAATTTACTTCTTTTAGCAATATATCTTTGTTTAAAAAAAGTTGGAAACTGCAAACTGGTAGTTCAAATACGTTATTACTTTGCTCAAAATGATTAATACAGTAGTCTCCCTTATTCGTGGTTTCTCTTTCTGTAGTTTCAGTTACCGATGGTCAACTGTGGTCAGCTGAGGTCTGAAAATATTAAATGGAAAATTCCAGAAATAAACAATTAAACCTTTTAGTTTATATGTCATTCTGAAAAGGATGGTGAAGTCCACACCATCCCATTCTGTCCTGTGGGGGGTGCCTTTGTCCAGTGTACCCCTGCTGTATACTTGCTTATTAGTAACACAGTAGCCATCTGGGTTACCAAACTACTGCAAGGCGTGTTCCCATAAGCCTTATTTTATTTAGTAATGGCCCCAAAGTGCGAGAGTAGTGATGTTGGCAGTTTGGATATGCCAAAGAGAAGCTGTAAAGTGCTTTCTTTATGTGAAAAGGTGAAAGTTCTCAATAAGAAAAGAAGAAAAAAAGCTGAGGTTGCTAAGATCTACAGTAAGAACACCATGAAATTTCCTAATTTATAAATTAAACTATATCATGGCATGTATATATAGAAAAAATATCATATATATTAGCTTTGGTACTACCCAGTTTCAGGCATCCAGTGGGGGCTTGGGGGGCAGGATGGAAGCTAAAAGTGGGCTGTTGAACTTTAAATAACTGTTTGTTAGCCAAAATTGTGTTAGCAACATGAAATACAGAATGTACTGCCTTATGCATTTTTAAAACTTCTCAACTACTTATCTTTTTAGTACAAACTTCACAGAACTCAAACATACACATACTTGGATGCTTTACATGATTATTGAAATGCTCTCCCAATATTAATGTTTTATCTTTTAAATATTAAGTGATGAATAGAAAACAACAACAACAAAAAAACAAATGGTGCTCATAGCAACTTTTGGTAACTTAGTGAATAAAGGAGATTCCCTAAAATTGTGAAGAGGAAGGAGTCCTCCGGTGTTCAGGGGACTCCAGGGGAAATTTATGCCGTAAGCATCCATACGACTACACGTCTCATATACAACTTGTAAGATGATTCAGTGTGAACCAGTCCTGACTAAGCAATATTTTAAGAATGTAACTGAACCAATTTTTAAAAAAATTGTATCTAAATAGGAGGAAGAGGATCCTCTGCCAAATAAGAAATGGCCAACTGTGGATGCTTCCTATTATGGCGGTCGAGGGGTTGGAGGAATTAAAAGAATGGAGGTTGGTATCTTAAAAAAAATAGAAGCCACTAGTTTGGAATGTGAATTTCTAGAACTATTAAGCCGTACTTTTTATAATTCAATATCACATGGAACCCATACTTTTTATAATTCAATATACAATACATCCATTTTTAACTTAACACTGGGTCTTTTGCAGATATTCTTTTTCTATGGAATCATCTTAGCCATTTCAAAACTCTCCAAGAAGAACTGACTTCATTAGTCAAAGAACTGCATTGATACCATGTCTGAATTCTAAAGGGCAAGACAAAGTTAGGGTTTTTCTCACTATTTTGGAAAAAATTACTGCAGAGAACATCAATTTTAAATAAGCCAGCCACTTAAAACTGCAACAATACTCATCTTTGAAAAGATCTAATAGCCATGTACTATTTGAGGAGAAAAATGTTAAAATATTCAGTAGTATGGCTATGACCTTATCACAAATGTAGAGGAAACATATGTAAGGCTTTTTTTTTAATATTATATTTTAAAAGTTAAATGAGGTGTTCTTACCACCACATAAATATCCTTCAAGTGATTAATCCTATATAATAAAACCCTAATATGCAAATCAACTAAACAATGGAGCCACCAGCAGAACAAAAGGTCACTATGATGTGCACTGACCACCAGTGGGCAGATGCAGAACGCAGGAGCTGCCCCCTGGTGGTCAGTGCACTCCCCCTGTGGGAGCACAGCCCAGCCAGAACCCAGGCTCACTGCTAGTGAGAGCACCAGCAGCAGGGCACGGGTGGTGGGAGCCTCTCTCGGTTCCACTGCAGGTGAGCGGAAAGGAGCTAGGGGTTCTGGGGGGATGTCTGATTGCCGGCTTATTAGGGCACAGGCCAGGCTGAGTCTCCCCCTCCTCCCCCCCCAGTACATGAATTTCATGCACGGGGCCTCTAGATAGTTAATCATATGCAATCATTGCCAGCACTGAGCCCTTACTCAGTGGTTCTCAACCTATGGGTCACAACCCCTTTGGTGGTCAAACGACTCTTTCGCTTAAGACCATCCTTACATTACGATTCATAACAGTAGCAACATTACAGTTATGAAGTAGCAATGAAAATAATTTTATGGTTGGGTCACAACATGAGGAACTGTATTTAAAGGGCCAGAAGGTTGAGAACTACTGCCTTAACTAGTTCAAATGGGCCAAATCTTATCCCAACGAGAACTGAAAGAATTTTCATTGATATATTGCCTTTATTATTAAACACAGATCTTCACATTTTTCTTCATATTTGTTATCCTTTAATTTTACTTCTTGATAAGGAATTTTTTTATGTTGTGCAGTCATGGCACATGTCTTCTGTCATATCTGCTTTGTCCCATCACTGCCAGCAGAAGTCAACTAGCTAACTAACAACCTCAAAACTGTTGAAATTTTTTTTTTTACACATTTCAATAAATTTCAGATTCCCAATAAAAGTTTCTCTTTTTAGAATAAATTTCAGTAGTTTTCAAAAACAGCCTTGGCCTATTCAACATGGTTGTCATTATCAAAATGGTTATTCAAGTCATCTGATAGTGATAGTTACTTTCTTGAGCACATTATATGTTAAAATAATGCACATTATCCATAAAAGCTTGCCACTGTATTGTTGAAATATATTCTGAGACAAGTACCTCATTGCCAATAAGCTATGGAGAAGGCAAATGCTAAAATCTATTAAGTTTGTCTTTTGGAGAGAAGATTGCACCTTTGCCTGTGGGTAATTGGGAATATCAAGTAATATGAAGAGCATAGCTGGGCTAGCTCTTGTTGCCTGATACAGAAGGAAGGTCATTTTCTTTCAGCCTGACTTTGCTATGCCGTTCTAGCCTGGGAGGGGTGGGAAAGAGTGGATTAGATATTCCTTTGCATATAAAAAATACAATTGTAAATAAAAGTGTTACATTTGGATATCTATATATGATATCACAACTTATTTTTAGCTTAGTTAGCCTCATTTCAAAATGAATGTGTAAAAAGATGTTTGCAAAGGGAAAAAAAGTTTTGACATGATATACCACAAAATGTTAGAATAGTTTTCTCTGCATGGAGTGATTTTCGATTTGTGCTATATATTTCTCCATTTTTTCCTAATTTATTTGACATTGAACTTCTAAGGGTGAGGTAAAGTAGGTTTATAGCTCTGAGTATGTGAAATAGTTTATTATTGTATTATTATTTACTAGTTATTGTATTATTTTCTATACAAACAACTATAAGTCTACTTTTGCCCGACCTTATATTCAGAATAATAAATTTAATTCCATTTTGAAATTTACACTTGTAAAACACCACATGACAACAAGATACGGATGTGTTAGTATGTAATACATTAGTATATTTTAGATGAGTAAATAATGTTCTTGTTAAAACTCTAGGAATTATGCCAGATTTTTGCTAGTTCAATATTTCAACATCACGAAAATTGAGATCTCTTTCTAAAGAAAAGCATAAGCATGAGCTGAGTGAGTCCTAAGTTAAAGGGTATATTATTGTCTGATGCTCAAGAAAGCCAAGGGTTCACACACATTTTTTTAATAACTGGTCTTTTAAGTTTTAAGCATTATTCTCTTAACATGTGAAATTATATTGCCTGTTTCTATTCAGTTGAGAAAAAATTATGACAAGAATTCACCCACTTTTAATAATTGAGGTCCATTTTAGCTTTAGATAATTCTGGCTACATTTTATGGTGTATTCCATCAATAAGATGAAAATGGGAATGAGAATGACAAAAAATAAAATTTAATGTAGACATTACAAAGGGGGAAATGCAATACCTAAATATACACAATAAAAATTAAACTTTCTCAAACCGGAACTTATTTAAACTTGAACAGGGAAAACAGAATATATAACCTACTTTAAAATTGTACCTATTCAAATCTGGAAAGCATTTTCTTTTAAAAAAATACATTGGAATTCTAGAAATTATGACCACATCTGAATTACAGAACAAATCTTCATAACTAATGCTATTTTATGCCGGTATAGGGATTTTACTTAGAACGATGGTAATGGAAATTTGCAGAAAACTGGAATTGAGCTGATGTTAATAACAGCTGTTAGCACAGCTGATCCACAATACCTAATGACTTCAAATGTATGTTTCTGCCAATTCAGCGTGAAACTGTTTTTGTTTCTTTTCTTGATTCTGAAATTGCTCCTTTATAATATAACCTCCTTGTCATCTAAATACTCTCTGAAAATTATGGAATATTATTGTTTATTGTGAAAGTCAAGCAGAGTTGAAAGGACTTAATTATATAGCTTGTGTTTACTTTCCCCCTCCCACACCACCCCCCGAAAAGAAATATCCATGTATATGAACTCTGCTAAGTCTTCCTTTGGTGACCTAGTCTTGCTATCCTTTTATCCTTTGTGACCATCTCAATGTGGTCAAATTAAAATACTAAAATGTATACATATACTTGCGTATATATGTAACTGCTTTTAAGAGTTTTAGGAAAACTTACAAAGTTAAACTTTGAGATGAAGTGAGATCATTTGTTTTGTTGTTTGATGATGATGAAACAGTTACTTTATGAACTATCACTAGTAGATTTACTTAACGAATTTCCTTTAGAACTCAGCAACCATCTTCTATAATAAAAGCGAAACATGCAAATGTGACCATTACCACCAGCCAATCAGAGCGGCTGTATGCAAATTAACCCAGCCAAGATGGAGGCCAACAGCCAATCAGAGCGGCTGTATGCAAACTAACCCAGCCAAGATGGAGGCCAACAGCCACGGAACTAGACCAAACCAAAGGGTTCTGTTGCAACTGCCTGCCT
>PVJC01040063.1:0-15982 GCA_004026665.1 Murina feae
CCATGTTGGCTGGGCTAATTTGCATACAGCCGCTCTGATTGGCTGGTGGGCGTGGCTTACCCTGTCTCGGAGAAACGGTTAATTTTAATATTTCACTTTTATTAGTTTATATATATATATTTATACTTTTGAGAAAACTCCATAATGTTTTCCACTGGGGCTGCACCAGTCTGCATTCCCACCAGCAGTGCACTGGGGTCCCCTTTTCTCCCCTTCTTCACCAGCACTTGTTGTTTGTTGATTTATTGATGGTAGCCAATCTGGCAGGTGTGAGGTAATACCTCCTTGTCTTTTTAATTTGCATCTCTAATGATTAGTGACATTGAGCAGTTTTTCATGGCTCTTGGCCATTTGTATGTCCTCTTTGGAGAAGTATCTACTCAGGTCCTTTGCCCTTATTTCAGAGAGTCAGGAAAAGGCAGAGAGAGATAGAAATGTCAATGATGAAAAAGAATTATCGATTAGCTGCCTCCTGCACGCCCCCTACTGGGGATCTAGCATGGAAGCTGATAATATGCTTTGATCGGGAATGGAATAATGATTTCCTGGTTCATACTAGTAGGTTGATACTCAGCCACTGAGACACAACGGCTGGACAGTTTTACTCTTTTTAAAATTGGATTGTTTGTCTTCCTCTTGTTGAATTGTAGTTCTTTATGTATTTTGGGAATTAACTTCTTATCAGATGTATCATTGGTAAATATGTTCTTCCATACAGTGAATTCCTTTTTTTTTTTTTTCATTTTGATGATGGTTTCTTTTGCTGTGCAGAAACTTTTTAGTTCCATATAGCTCCATTTGTTTATTTTTCCCTTTGTTTCTCTTGCCCTAGGATAGGTATCAGTGAAAATTCTGCTATGGGTGATGTCTACAATTTTACTGCCTGTTTTCTTCTAGAATTTTTATGGTTTTGCAACTTGTATTTCTTTTGTCCATTTTTGAGTTTATTCTTGTGTATGGTGTAAGTTGATTTCTAGATTCAGTTTTTGCATTATCTGTCCAATTTTCCCAACACCATTTATTGAATAGACTGTATGATCTTCCCTCCTTTGTCAACTACTAATTGACCATAATGGCATGGGTGGATTTCTGGGATCCATCCATCTATTTGACTATTCTTGTGACAGTACCAGACTGTTTTGATTACAACTCTCACCAAAGTGGGAATAAAGGTACATACCTCAACATATATGACATATAGGCCATATATGACAAACCTACATCCAACATTATAATCAATGGGTAAAAACTAAAAGTGTGTCTTTTAACAGGAAGAATACAGGGATGTCTGTTTTCACCACTCTTATTCAACATAGTACTGGAAGACCGCAGAGATCAGACAAGAAGAAAAATAAAAGTCATCCAATTGAAAAGGAGGAAGAAAAACTTTTATTATTCACAGATGACATGATATTGCACACAGAAAATCTTAAAGAGTCCATCAAAAACCTACTGGATTTAATAAATGAATTCAACAAAGTTGCAGGATACAAAATTAACATCCAGAAATCAATGTCATTTTAGACACCAATAATAAACTTTCAGAAAGAGAAACTTAAAAAGTCCCATTTACCATTGCAATAATGGCAACAACAAAATAACAAAATACATAGAAATAAACTTAACCAAGGAGGTAAAAGACCTATACTCAGAAATCTATAGGGTAGTGAAAAAAGATATAAAGGAAGATACAAACAAATGAAAATATATATTGTGTTCATGGATTGGAAGAATTAACACCATTGAGATATCCATGCTACCCAAAACAATCTATAGATTCAATTGAATCACTATTAAAATACCATTGGCACATTTCACAGTTCTAAAACTCATATTCCAAAACTTATATGGAACCAAAAAAGATCTTGAATAGCTGCAGCAACGTTGAGAAAGAAGAACAAAATTGGAGCGATCACAATACCAGATATCAAACTATACTAAAAAAACATTGTAATCATCAGATGACTCTTAAAGGAAGCTGGCACTATTCTGTTCCAGCCAAATGAAGCCGGGGAAAAAAAAATACAGGTCCAAATTTACAAGATAGCCTTTTGTGTATTTGTTTGCTTTGTGTTTTTATTCTTTGTAGAGAGGTGTTTTGCTTTGTTTTGTTTTTTCAAAATGTTTGACTTGAGCCACACCAATCACAAAAATGTTGGCAGTAATTCTCAATTCTCACTTATATGCTTGAAGAGTGTTTATAAAACTTTGGTGAATACATAATTACCTAATTATTTAATAACTAGTGGCCCGGTGCACAAAAATTTGTGCACTCTGGGGGTGGGGGTCCCTCAGACCGGCCTGTGCCCTCTTGCAGTCTGGGACACCTTGGAGGGGGGGATGTCCACCTGCTGGCATGCCTGGCCAGCCTGGGTGAGGGGATGAGGGCCATTTTCAGGCTGCCCACAGCCCCTTCAGGGTTCGTGCACTGGGGGGTGGGAGGGCTGGTGAGTGCAGGCCTGGACGTTTCCCACCAGAGGGTCCACGATCGCACATGCCTGGTGAGCCCCACCGCTGAGGGGACACACCTGGCCCAGAGCTGGGTGGCAAGCCAGGGCGGACTCTGGTGCAGGATCTGTCAGTGGGGCCCTGCTGCTGAGCAAATACACCCAAGGTGGAGCCGGGCAGTGGACTGGCTTTGGATTCTCCGCACTGTGCAGCAGACGCTCCTGCACACCCTGTGGAGGCACCTGGGGGGCAGATAAAGGTAGCGGACCCTGGACGGGTGCTCCTGCACGCCCCACAGAGGCCCCGAAGTTCCTGCATGCCCCAGGGAGGCCCCCAGGGGGCGGAGCCAGGCAGTGGACCCTGGAGAGGCGCTCCTGGACTCCCTGCAGAGGCTCCCGAAGGGGGGGGGGGGCAGAGTCAGGCAGCGGACCCAGGATGGGTGCTCCTGCAAGCCCCGTGGAGGACCCACTCTCCTGCACGCCTGGAGGCCCCCAGGAGACAGAGACAGGCAGTGGACCTGGGACTGGCGCTCCTGGACGCCCCAAAGAGGCCCCAGGCCAGACCCCCCCACACTGAGCTTGACACACCTGGCACAGCTATGCCGGCCAAGGAGGCTCCCAGTGCAGAGCCGCCCTGCCAGCCTCCATGTTGGCTGGGTTAATTTGCATACAGCCGCTCTGATTGGCTGGTGGGTGTGGCTGTGAGCAGAGGCTCAGCCAGCCTAGGCAGGCAGTTGCAACAGAAGCCTCTGGTTTGCTCTAACTCCATAGCTGTTAGCCTCTATCTTGGCTGGGTTAATTTGCATACAGCCGCTCTGATTGGCTGAGAGGCATGGCTTGGCTGGTGGGTGTGGCTTTGAGCAGAGGCTCAGCCAGCCTAGGCAGGCAGTTGCAACAGAAGCCTCTGGTTTGCTCTAGCTCCATAGCTGCTGGCCTCTATCTTGGCTGGGTTAATTTGCATACAGCCACTCTGATTGGCTGGGAGGCATGGCTTGGCTGGTGGGCATGGCTGTGAGCAGAGGCTCAGCCAGCCTAAGCAGGCAGTTGCAACAGAAGCCTCTGGTTTGCTCTAGCTCTGTAGCTGCTGGTCTCTATCTTGGCTGGGTTAATTTGCATACAGCCGCTCTGATTGGCTGGTGGGCTTGGCGTAGGTGTCTCGGGTAACTGTCACTTTGCATATTACTCTTTTATTATATTAGATTTTGTTAAAATGGAGACACTAATTCAGTAGACCTAGGGTGGCACTTAAGAATCTAAATTTCTAAAAAACTCGAACATGACACCAATGTGGCTGGTCTGTAGATTATACTTACTGTTCAAGGTACTAGTTCATCTAGAATTAATAAAATTACATTTTAACCTTCCAGTTTTAAAATTTAAGTTGCTAAATGACTAAAGTGATGTTCATTTTTTCAAAGATAAAAAGCAGAAAGGAGACTATGTTTTCAGTAACTTCACCAAGTATCTTATAATCTAACTAGAGGCCTGATGCACAAAATTGGGGCACTGGGGAGGGAGTGTCCCTCAGCCCAGCATGCAACCTCTCCAATCTGTGACTCCTTGAGGATGTCCGACTGCAGTTTAGGCCCAATCCCTGTGGAATAAACTTAACCAAGGAGGTAAAAGACCTGTACTCAGAAAACTATAGGGAAGTTTGGTTAAGTTTATTCCTAGTAAAGGAAAGTGACAGTCGAACATCCCTCTCACAATTCGGGACTGCTGGCTCTTCACCATTCACCTGCCTGCCTACCTGATTGCCCCTAACCCCTCTGCCTGCCAGTCTGATCATCCCGTAACTGCTGGCCTGATCACCCCCACATGCCCTCCCCTGCAGTCCTGGTCACTCTCAACTGCCTTCCCCTGCATTCCATCTTGTGACAATGTGGGGGTGGCCATCTTGTGGCAGCCATCTTGTGATGACGTGGGGGTGGCCATCTTGTGATGTGAGGGCATGAGGGCCAATTTGCATATTACCTCTTTATTATATAGAATTGTATATCTATTTACAAAACATATACTTACAGCAATATATTTTATTTCTGATGTCAATATTATTTTCTGGCCAAAATTTAACTTTATACAGACTTTATAAAAAACAATCATATTGCCAATACATTACCAAATAATATAAAATAATCATAGTATTGAGTGTAGTTTGATAAATAAACCACAAAACCCTGAGTAATGTGTTAAACTGGAGTCTGTTTCAAAATCATTAATCACAGAGGCAATTGTTGATGAGGGAGGGTCATTGTTTCCAGTGCTTGGATAAGTTATTCCCCAAAGAGTTTTTGTATGATAGTTGAGCATCGATGGCTGCAATGAGACCAGGGTCATTAAAATTCGTGTTGCAAATAAAAATGGCTTGTAAACAGAGCACATTCTTTTTATATTCAACTTGCCTTCATGCTCCAGAGGCAATGTAATTGGGAGTCTCAGCTGTCCCATTTAGGATGTCCACTGTTCAACTCAGTGAATCAATGTGTGTTCCTAAATGGTGATTGCAATATGCTAGGTTAGCATATGACTACAAAATGATCATTTCTACATTTCTCATTTCTAACGTAAACAAAACCCGTGGTTTCTCTCTTTTATTTATTTCCAACCCCACCCCCCACTTATTGATTGTATGATCGCCCATCTGGCTGGGCAAAGTTTGGAAAGGATTTTTGCTTGACTGACTACTATTTAATTTCTCTTTGATGACATGTCCATTTCTAAGGAACCATGTTCACTCTAAATCCTCTAACCTTGAACTCTGAAGAAATTAACAAAGTATAAACAGGCAATGATAGAATCCCAAGGACACTTGCTTGGAAATAGCCTTCTCTGAAGACTGAAAAGCTTTCAAGATCCAAGGGATTAAATTTTGTTGTTCCTGAGGATATTTCCCCCCCATTGGTTTTTAGAGAGAGTGGAACAGAGAGATGGAGAAAGAAAAAGAGAGAGAGAGAGAGAGAGAGAGAGAGAGAGAGAGAGAGAGAGAGAGAGAGAGAGAGAGAAGCATCAATGTAAGACACATCAAATGTGGGCTGAGGCTCTACTACTATGCAGCACTGGCCAGGGCCAAGGAATGCCATTTTTGGTGCTTGCTATGCATAAAATGAGATGAGGATATCAGGAGACAAAATGTATGAAGTGGAATACATACTTAAGACCAGAA
The DNA here is from genome assembly GCA_004026665.1 of Murina feae. Taxonomy (NCBI): domain Eukaryota; kingdom Metazoa; phylum Chordata; class Mammalia; order Chiroptera; family Vespertilionidae; genus Murina; species Murina feae. The sequence continues at coordinate 5,611 of PVJC01040063.1, forward strand.
AGTGTTCATTCTCCACCTATGCCTTTTATGGTAGTGCCAACTAATTTCATCTGTGTTTTGTTACATGAAACTAGATAGATCTTTAAAAAAGAAAACTAAGAATGAAAATTAACACACTGATAATGTATTTACATTTATCATGTAAATTTAACAAAAGTGCCAACTCTAATTAATGGCTTTAGTTGCCTCATGGTAAAAACCTTCAGGGTACTTATGAGAAATAAAAAACTAAAATGTGAATATAGTTGAAAATTTAAAAATAGTACTAGTTGGTAGTTACAAAATAGGCAAAGGTTTGCAAGGTGAAGCATAGGTAATATAGTTAACGATATTGTAATAACCATTTATGGTGCCAGATGGGCACTTGAATTATCAAAGGGAACACTTTGTAACATATATGAATGAATATCCACTGTGCTGTGCACCCGAACCTAGTACAAAACACAGATGAATGCAGCCTTTAATAAAAAAAATTAATGTAAAAAGTTAAAATAGATAATTTTCTTTGTATAATAAATGTAGTTTGTGTGGCTTAAATGTGATCTTACAGTGGTCACACAACATTATCTATCTTACTGGTCTTGTTGTGTGTTTTGTTTTGTTTTTATAATCACAACCCCAGGATATTTTTCCATTGATTTTTTTTTAAAGAGTGGAAGGGAGGGAAGAAGGGGAAACAAAGAGAGAGGGACATCAATAAGAGAGAGACATATCTATTGTTTGCCTCCTGCTCATGTCCTAACCAAGACCTGAGATTGAACCTGTAACCACCTGCAACCTAGGTACCTGCCCTTGACTGGGAATCGAACCCACGATCATATGGTCCTCAGGCTGATGCTCTAACCAATGAGCAAAACCAGCCAGGACCATCTTACTAGTATCCTATGCTAAATATATATATATTCAAAATATAGTCAATAATATTTTCTGATAATTTAGGTATAAAGGAGAATTTATATAAATAAAAAGTTATTTCTAAGATTATAGAAATTTCAAGTTTTTACTCACTCTCAATAATTAGGCAAATTAAGAATGTGATTCAACATAACATCACAGGGCATATGACTTTGATAAAGTAGTTACTGACATATATGTGTTAACAAAAATGTATTGTTCTGCATTTAGGCTTAGCAAGGTACACATTCACATTATCCAGTGTTGATCAAATTGAGGGTAAACCAAATAACAAAGAAGATTTTTAAAAATTCCTGGCCGGTGTGATTCAGTGGTTGAGCATTAACCATGAACCAAGAGGTTGAGGTTCAACTGCTAGTCAGAGCACATGCCCAGGTTGTGGGCGTGATCCCAGTGTGGGGTGTGCAGGAGGCAGCTGATCAATGACTCTCTCTCATCATGGATGCTTCTTTCTCTTTTTTTCTTTCCCTTCTCTGATATCAATCAAAAAATATAATTTTTAAAAATGATGTTAGTTAGCACCAATAATAAACATGGCCTATGCTGGTACATGCTAAAAGTTCATGTGCCCAAAAAATGGTGCCTCAATAACATTTAATTTGTTTTAATTACTATAGCAATACTGTTTATACAAACATTTCTCATGTTTTCTAATTCAAATATACAAACCAATATTTATAACACATGACAATATATATAAAACATTTTAAAACAAATTATTAATAGTGTCCTCATTTTTCACAATTTATAAGTGATTTAAAATAAATAATTTTTAGATAATACATTTGAACTAATATGATATTCACTTTATAATTCAACTAGGGGCCCGGTGCACAACAATTTGTGCACTCGGGGTTGAGGGAGTCCCTCAGCCCGGCCTGTGCCCTCTCACAGTCTGGGACCCCTCAGTGGATGTCCTATGATGGCCCCAGTCTGCCAGGCGCCTTTTGTGTGTGTGTGTGTGTGTGTGTGTGTGTGTGTGGCCACTGGGGACCTGCCCCCAGCCGCATCTGAGGCTCAGAGCAGTCAACCTGTGTGTGTCCAGGCACACCGTGGAGGCTTGGAGCAGGCACCCCCTCTATGTTGATCTCTCAGACTCTTGCCCTCCCCTGCATGTTGTTCTCTTTTTTGAGCTGTGGCCGGGGCTGGGAGCTGCCTGCCTCCCAAGCTTGCCTACTGCTCATCTTCCTCCAGCCACCAGAAAGCAGGGAAAACCTCGCCTCAGGGTCAGGCCAGTCTCTTTCTGCTCCCTGATCCCCGGAAGGGACCTGGGAAGCCGCCAAGCAGGCCGCCAACTCTTTCCCACTCACCCGTTCCCTGCTGCCTTCCTTTCCCACTTCTCAGTGCCCTGCAAAGGGCCTGTGCAGCCACCAAGCAGGCCGAGATCCGCCCCCCTCCCCGCCGCCTCTTTCTCGCTCCCCGCCCCACCACCTTGCTTTCCCGCTCCCCGGTGCACTGCAAGGGGCCTGAGAAGCCCACCAAGCAGGCCACCGACCCCCTGCCACCTCTTACCCACTCCCCGATGCCCCGCAAAGGCCCTGGGAAGCCCACCAAGCAGGCCGCCGACCCCCTGCCGCCTCTTACCCACTTCCTGGTGCCCTCCAACCCTGCCGCCTGTTTCCCATCACGGGTCCTGGGTCCTGCGCTGTCCCGCCCTGCAGCCGCTCTGTGCACTGGGAGGTCCCTCAGCCCGGCCTGTGCCCTCTCACAGTCTGGGACCCCTCTGGGGATGTCCACCTGCTGGTGTGCCTGACCAGCCTGGGTGAGGGGCTGATGGCTGTGTGCAGGCTGGCCAACCCCCAAGGAGCGTTCCTCACCCCATTGGGTTGTGGCCAGCGTGGGTGATGGGCTGATTGGCGCTTTCAGGCTTTAAGGCTACCCACAGCTCCCACTGACCCAACGTCCCAGCAAGGCTGGCTGGACACAGGTTCTGGGGTTTGTTTATCTTCTATAATTGATGCTGTTCCTTTAAGGTGAGGCCTTTTACTAATGAAGCCTCCTCTCTGCCTCACTTCACGGCTTCTATAATGAAACAATGTTATACTTTTAGACTCAGGCCCAGCTTCAACTCTGAGGATTCTATGATTTATACAATGTTGCAAATGTGTTGCAAATGTGTGTTTTGCTTTCTGTCAAGGCTAAGTGAGCCAGCGCGCAGGCAGTTTCACTTTCAGTCCTGCTGCGATGGAAGCTGCCCGTTTACTCCGTGAGTGGTGGCCGCCATGTTGGCTGGGCTAATTTGCATACAGTCACTCTGATTGGCTGTTGGGCTTCCCGAAGAAACAGTTAATTTTACTATTCTGCTTTTATTAGTTTAGATAATACCCATAAATATTTAAATCATATAAATAAATATAAACATGTAATTTATAAAATTATAAAATGTAATAAAAATCATAATTTTATTTTATGCAAAATAAAACATATCTTACCTGCTTTAGGAAGCACAACTAAATAGCAAAAGGGTAAAATTTAAATATATGCTATGTTATCAGAGCATATTCAATAGTGCTGTTATATTTTTCTTTTTTCTCTTAAAATTAACTTATTTGTGTTAAATGCTTCATGTTTTTTTTTTTCATTATAACACTCACAATATTTTTCAATATTTTTATTTCAAGCGTTCTTATACAATTTACAAAAGGTTAGTGAAGATATTTAGTAGCAATAAAACTTAAGTCATCTTAATAATAGTCCAATACTAATAATAATCCAATAGATATAAGTATATAAAGAGATGTTATTGATAGATATAGATGTTTTATAGATATATAGGCATAAATATATATCGATATAACTGATTTACAAAAAAAGGTTGATAGCACAATTATTTTAATACTTGAAATAATATATTTTAAAATAGATGTTCTATATACATGTTATATTTAATAAAATATCACAAGGAATAGAGGATGTTAAAACCATCATAGCAGCTAGTGGTGTTCTGCTGTTTGAAAAAAAAAATCACTGAAGATGTGATAATAAACCTATTTTAAAATCCCCAAATTTCTGTGTATACTAAACTGCACATACTGGATAACTCACAAATAGTTCTGATTTAGCATGAAAATTTTAAAATATGTGTTTCATATACTGATAAATGACAACTAAAATGGATTTTTGATCTTTGTAAATTATCAGCGGGGAAACAACCTTGATAATTATAATCCTACATAATAAAAAACCAGTGACCATAACAGCATAATGACCAGAATGACCAATTGACCCGTTGCTATGAGGTACATTGACCACCTCTCAATCCCTCCCCCCAGCCCACAGGCTCCAATCGCTGGATGGCCAACGGAAGCATGAGGAACCAAGATCAGTGTTGGTGGTAGGGTGAGACTGGGGACTGGCGAACAGGCAGAAGATGGCCCTGATTGCAGGCTAGGCCTAGGGTCCCTACCCATGCTTGATTTTGTGTGATGGGCCTCTAGTCTATATATATAAAAGTCTAAGCAACCGTTACAACTGGTCGACCGAATGACTGGTTGACTGGTTGCTATGAGAATGCACTGATCACCAGGGGCAGGTGCTCAATAGGAGAGCTACCCCCTGATGGTCAGTGTGCTTCCACAGCCAACCTCCCATACCAACCAACCTCCCACGGTCCCTACCCCCAACCCCTGGTTAGTTAGCCCCAAGAGGCCCCGATCTCACCAGTCAGGCCGAGGAACCCCCAAGTGTGCATGAATTCGTGCAGCAGGCCTCTAGTATATTCTATATGATTACTTACTTATAATAGGCAGTAGCCCTGTCCTTTTCATATTTGGATCTCTTAGGGATTTACAAAGTAATTAGCTAATGAATGTTCTTTAAAATTAAATCTAAGTGAATTAAAATAATTTAACAAAAATTTATTGAATGCATACTTGATGCCATAAACTATGCCAGACAGCAGACATACAACTACAAATGAGCTAATATTTTTGCCTTAAGATAACTTAATTGGGAGGAAAGACATACACACACATCCAGTAGCATTGTGTGTAAAAGCTACATACACAATCCCAGTAGAACAATATAAAAGCATTTATATATATATATGGCCCAGTGCATGAAATTCGTGCATGGAGTGACAGTAGGAGGTGGGGGTGGTGTCCTTCAGCTCAATCTGCACCCTTTCCAATCTGGGACTGCTTGAGGGCATCAGACATCGCTTTCACAATCCAGGACTGCTGGCGCCTGATCTTTTGCCTGCTGATTGCCCCTAACCACTCCCCTGCCAGCCTGATCAATGCCTAACTGCTCCTGTGCCAGCCTGATTGCCTCTAACTGCCTTCCCCCTGCCAGGATGGTCCCCTGCAACTCTCCCCTGCAGGCCTGGGTCCCCCCAAACTGCCTCCCCTGTAGGCCTAGGTCCCTCCCAACTGCCCTCCCCTGCAGGCCTAGGTCCCTCCCAACTGCCCTCCCCTGCAGGCCTAGGTCCCCCCCAACTTCCCTCCCCTGCAGGCCTGGGTCCCCCACAACTGCCCTCTCCTGCAGGTCTGGGTCCCTCCCAACTGCTCTCCCCTGCAGGCCTAGGTCCCTCCCAACTGCCCTCCCCTGAAGGTCTGGGTCCCCCACAACTGCCCTCCCTTGCTGGACACCTTGTGGTGGCCATCTTTGACCACATGGGAGCAGCCATCTTGTGATGGTCAATTTGCATATTACTCTTTTATTAGATAGGAGATATATATATATTAGAGGCCTGGCCCATCATCTCCATCAGGGGAGTTCACTGCAGTGGGGTACAGGAGGCGCAAGGGCTCAGTCAAGGTCAAGCCACCATGGGGGCTCATCAGGGATGGCTTCTTGGTTGCAGGGCAGCCCGGGCGCTCCAGGGCTCGGGGTATGGTAGGCTTCCCCCTATCGTCGCTGGCAGCTCAAAGAGTCCAGGCTCCAGCTTGGGGCCCCTGCAGGGCTGTGGATGGGGAACCCATCCAAAGGCTCCATGGGATCAAGACGCCTACCTCAGAGCCAGCCCTGTAGTCTGGCCCCAGCAGCTCAAAGAACTCCAGGGTCTTGGGGACCTTGTCCAGGTTGCACAGGTTCATGCTACACTCCAACGGGCCACACCCGCGGCCGCCAGCTCTACCCCCGAGGCTGCACACCTGCCACCACTGCCTGCCCCGCCCCTACTGCCACCCGCCCCGCCCCCACCGCAGCCCACCTGCCACTGCCCGCTCTGCCCCCACCGTCGCCAGTGCTGCACCCACTGCTGCTTGCTCTGTGGCTTCTGGCCTCCATCATGGCTGGGTTAATTTGCATAGAGCCGCTCTGATTGGCTGGTGGGCATGGCTTGGTTGGTGGGCATGGCTTAGACATCTCAGAGAGATGGTTAAGAGAGATGGTTAATTTCCATATTACTCTTTTATTAGAATATATATATATATATATATATATATATATATATATATATATAGTTTTTCTTATTAATATCAGAGAGGAAAGGAGAGGGAGAGAGATATGGAAACTTCAATAATGAGAGAGAATCATTGACTGGCTGCCTCCTGCATGCCCCCAACTGGAGATCAAACACACAACCCCGGCATATGCCCTTGATCATAATTGACCTGGGACCCTTCAGTCCACAGGCAAATGCTCTGTTCACTGAGCCATACTGGTGAGGGCAAAATATAAGCATTTTAAAATATATATATTTTTTATTATTGACTAGGGGCTCAGTGCATGAATTTGTGCACCTTGAAAGGAACTGTGGGCTTTGGGGTGGGTCTCTGTCCATCCTCCACACCACAACCCAACCCCTCCTGCCATGGCCCCTGGTCCCCTGTCTTTTGGAAGCACTGCTCCCATCACCTCCACTCCTACATGCTGATGACTCTGGCCCCACTCGCACCTGGTGATGGTGCTGAGTGATAAGGACTGGTGGGAGCAGCGGGTGCAAGAGGTGGCAGCTGGCCCTGATCACCCGTCAGGAGCAGGAGGACATGGAGACGCCCTGAGGGGCAATCGCAGCCAGCCACCACTGCTCAAACTCATTGATAGCACCAAGCAAACAGGGCTGGTGCTGGGCACCAGCAGTGGGTGCAAGTGGCAGTTGCCAGCACTGACAGTAGATGCGAGTGCCAGACAGCATCGCAGCACACAGAAGCAAAGAATTTTCGGTAACCACCAGAGGCTCATCCTGATGATAGCAACTGGCACCTCACCTTGGTCTGGTGCCCCTACTAACCTGCTCCACCATCTTGCAGCTGCCACTGCCCACCATGGTCCACCTGTGCCCCCTGGTGGTCAGCACACATCATAGCGACCAGTTGTTTGGTTGTTCTGCTATTCAGTCTATTTGTATATTAGGGTTTTTTAAATTATTTTTAAAATATATTTTATTGATTTTTTACAGAGAGGAATAGAGAGGGATAGAAAGTTAGAAACATCAATGAGAGAGAAACATCGATCAGTTGCCTCCTGCACACTCCCTACTGGGGATGTGCCCGCAACCAAGGTACATACCTTTGACTGGAATCGAACCTGGGACCCTTGAGTCCGCAGGTTGACGGTCTAGCCACTGAGCCAAACCCGTTAGGGCAGGGTTTATATATATACTTCAGATGGAAAGAGAGATAGAAACATCAATGATGAGAGAGAATCATTGATCAGCTGCCTCCTGCAAATGCCACACTGAGGGTAGAGCCCACAACCCAGGCTTGTGCCCTGACTGGGAATTGAACTGTGACCTCCTGGTTCATATGTCCATGCTCAACCACTGAAACACACCAGCTGGGCAAAATAACAGCATTTTTAATCTATGCTTTCAGTGTTGAGTTGCAGCATGCAGGAAAGAACAGGAGTTCATGAAACAAACGAAAGTCAAAGGATATTTCAGAATGACTAGCTTTGATGAAGGCTTCTAAGAACATTGTATTCATTAAGGTTTGTTAGATAAAGAGACAAGGTGAATAGGATGAGTCCAGATTTTATAATTTTATAGAATGTTATGTAAAAGAAGTATATACAGCTTTAAAGCATGGGCTTTGACAATAGAGATGCCAATGCTTTTAACTGGACTTCTCACTTTCTGTCTTTGAGTGTTTATTTCAGGGTCTTCATTGCTAAATTGAAGATAACTTAACTCATATGACTTAAAGGACTAAATTTGCTCTTAAGTATAAATGGCTTTATAGAGTCTTACTTAGGTAAAGAGCTAGAGTTATTTATTTATTTTTAGTAGTTTCAGGATAATTATTTTTGTTATCTCTTTAAAGGTCTTATGCTCACAATTTTGGACATTTTCTCTTAGAAAACATGAAGAAAGTTTTATGCAGCAATGAAGCAAAGGAAGTTATTTGTTTTAATGCTAAAGAGGCTTTTTGTAAAAACAGGAAATAAGAAGATACATTTTGAAGCTTTATCCAGAGTCCTGGTGAAAGTGGAGCTTTATTCCAAAACTAGGTGCACAGTTTTTAAATAAATACAGATTCTTGAATTTAATATTTAAAAAAATCAGGATAAAATTATCCATGATTATAATATGATTTAAAAAAATTACAAAATGTATGAAGTCATTCTTACTTTCCTGTTTTATTTTCCTCTAATGTCAAATGCATATTCATATTAAGTCTCTGAAGCTACAAGGAAAACCATGTTGCTCAGCGATTGCCAGCCTTCACCTTTAGCAAGCTTTCACCTCTAAGTTTTCCTTTTTTTCAGTACCCAAATAATCTTTGTTCTAAAACATCATTTTGGATTTGCCCCTTCCCACTCTAGTCAAACAAAAGGTTATTCAAAGTATGGCTTAATTTGGCTTCAGAAGCTTTGCATTGAGTCACTACACTGTCACAGAAAAGGCAGGGTGCTCTCTGGCTTTGAAGTACCATGAGAGACATAACAGAGACAGTTAGACAATGGCATACATATCTACTCTAATAAAAGAGTAATATGGAAATTAACCATCTCTCCGAGATGCCTAAGCCACGCCCACCAGCCAAGCCATGCCTACCAGCCAATCAAAACGGCTGCATGCAAATTAACCCAGCTAAGATGGAGGTCAGCAGCCACGGAACCAGCAACAGCACAGGCAGCGGAGGTGGCTGGGGAGGCAGCTGTGGAAGACTGGACCAGGGGGCGCTATAAGCCAGAGGCATTGGGGACCCCCCAGCCACCTCCCTGGCCGGGCCTTGACTGGGGTGAGGGTTGGGGAAGGGAGGATGAGGGGGTGTCGTGAACCAGAGGCATCGGGGAACCCCAGCCACTGCCCCATCCAGGCCTCAGCTCAGGCGGTGGTTGCAGATGACAGGACCAGAGTGTGTGCTAGCCAGAGGCATTGGGGGGACCCTCAGCCACTGTCCCGGCTAGACCTTGGCTGGGGTGGTGGTTGTGGAAGACGGGACAAGGGGGTGTGGCATCGGGGACCCCCCAGCCACCGCCTCAGCTGGGCCTTTGCCAGGGCGGTGGCTGCAGATGGCGGGTCAGAGGGCACGGTGAGCCAGAGGCATTAGGGAATCCCCAGCTGCCCTCGGCCGGGGCGGTGGCTGAGGACAAAGGGACGAGGGGCCGCGAGCCATTGGGGACCCCGCAGGCGGTGCCCAGTAGGGCCTGCTTGCCCATCCCCGTGGTGTGGAGCAGACAGGCCCGGCAGAGAGCAGAGAACCACGTGGAGTGGGCTGAAGCCATCAGTAGCACATCTCCTGAGGGCGCCCGAATTGCATAAGGTGCAGGTCCGGCTGAGGGATCTCCCTGCCTGCCCTCCCCCTCCTCCACCTACCCATGCATGAATTTCGTGCACCGGGCCCCTAGTAGATAAATAAATTTGTACACAGAAAGAGTATATGCAAAAAGACAAAGGAACAATATGTTACTTTACATATATTTGTGATTGTGTCTCCTTTTTTTATAAGGTTTTTCTTTTATTTAGATAGATAGCTGTCTGAAAATTCAGTGGATTAATGTTTGGATGGAAAGATGGAAAATAAATGTTTGCCTTTTGTCCAAGATTTGTAAATGACAAATCTATCAAGTATTAGCCATAAATCAGTATCTACAGCCAATGTTTCAACACACAATATTTAAGTTATTGTTGATATATTAATATTTGTCAATTATGGTAATGTTTTAAATTATATTTTAACTTATAAAATTAAATGAAGACATACTATGAATACTCATTAACATTATTCTGATACTTATTTTATTTCCTTTTTTAGAATGTACTAGCCCAATGGGTACATTCACATCAAACATTATGCTTTTATAATGTCATTTATTTATATTTTATAATTATGCATATATTTATTTTGACTTTATATAAAACATTTCCTTTTATCATGAGCATTTAATGTTATTACAAATTATATTATTATAAGATTATTTATGTGTGCATATTTTCTCATTATACAGATACAGAAAACATTACTTAGCAAAGATATATTATTTATTGTGACCCTATGAATAGGTCACTTAATTTTTGATAGGATTTATCACATTTTCATAATCTTTGACATAGAAAAATATATACATT
>PVJC01040064.1:0-15974 GCA_004026665.1 Murina feae
CTCACCCACACCCCCACGCCCACCTCACCCATGCCCACCTCACCTATACCCACCTCACCCACACCCACCTCCTGTACACAGTGCAGCATCGCCTCCAACTCTCTGACCCTCAGCACGTCTTTCTCTGGACCTGAGGGCCCCACAGACAGCCAGCACCTACGTGTTCAATCTCGAGCCTCCTGTGAGCCTGGCTGTTTCCTCAGGGAGTGGAGGGTGTGGGCCCCAGCCTGAGGCAGCCGTGCCTCCCTGGGCACCTGCAGCCCATCAAAGTCACCGTCCAGAGAAAGTGCAATCTCCTCCGAGAGTAAGCAACCTACTGTCTGCATCAGACATGCCAACCCCCATCTTAGCTGGCTGGTGCCAGGCCCTGGGGCTGGAGGCTGCAGGGTAGGGCCTGCAGTAGCTGCGTTCCACACTCATCACAGCTGACTGCTGCCCACGGAGCTGCTGCCGCCTCCTGAGTCCTGTCTCCCCATGGGCCCAGGATCTGCGCGCTGCCCAGAGGTGTATCCCTCACCTGCAAACATGCTTCGGCTGCAGGAAGGGCAGACGGCCACACTCTACACCCTGCAAGTAGCCCAGGTGCCCATCCTGTAGAATTTCTCAGTCTGGGATCTATAGTGAGTGAGTGAGTGAGTGAGTGAGTGAGTGAGTGAGTGACTTCACTTAAAGCCAGTGCTTAGAACTCAAAAAAATATTTTAGGATGAATGGGCTTAATCCTCCCAGTACTCTTACTATCTACCCGGGACGCTTCAGTACTGGAGCAGAGGATACTGAAGTTTTGCGTGGTCAAATGTGACCATGCGAGCCCAGCCAGCGTGGCTCAGTGGTTGAGCATCAACCTGTGAACTGGGAGGTCAGGGTTCGATTCCCAGTTGGGGCACAGGCCTGTGTCTGTGGGCTCGATACCCAGTGGGAGGCATGCAGGAGGCAGCCAATCAATGATTCTCTCTCATCATAGATGTTCCTGTCTCTCTCTCCTTCTCCCTTCCTCTCTGAGATCAATAAAAACATACATTTTTAAATGCGACCACGTGAGCCAGATTTCTCATGCAGAACTGTGTTCCCTCCGCTGCACCAACCCCAGGGCTACTTCCACCGCAGGTCTGGGTAGGATGTGGAATTAAACCCCATCACTCTGGTACATGAAGACCCCATGGGGTGGTGCACACAACAGTGCATGCAGATGTCGTATTATAATGTACACCTGGATGTTATAAGTTCTTAACCAGTGCTCCCCCAATACATGTTAACTTAGACCCCGTTAGTGCCAGGAGAGACCCCGTGCCCGTGAGCGAGGGCTTGTCTCACTAGACGGCGGCATTGCCAACAGCGTTTTCAGGGGTTTGGCCCCATCTTTGCTTTGCCCCACGGTCTCTCCACTGGTTCTTCCATTGGAAAAACGGCCCTGACTCCTCTGGGTCGTGACGCACGTGAACCTGGGTTGACTAAAGCAACATGGTGCTCCAAGTTCCTGAACTGAGGGTCACAGTGTCAGGCACATGCAAGCACTCGTCATTCATTATCTCCTGTCAACTCCATGGCAGCTGGAACTTCCCAGGAGAAAACACAGGCACATCACATTAGGGTGCCTGCTGGAGGCCACGGGGAGCAGGGAGCTGGGCTTTTACTTCTGGTGCGTGAGCAGCACGTGTGGCCTGACCCCACATCGAGTCCTCATTGTTGGAGGCATGGGTGGAACCATCGATGACTATTAGCCTCAGACTTTCTAAAATAACTCTGCTTACTTGGTCCTTTAAAGAAGCAGTAGCTGCGTCACCCCTCAGCCAGGCTTCTGTGGACAGTGGGGATTCTTTAGTTCTTCCCCCCAACTCTACAGAGAAAGCAAATGTTTTGCCTGAAGAAGCTGAGACTGGGGAGCATGGCTCAAGGGAGAGAGGGTGTGGGAAGCTATGGAAGACACGCGGTACCTGTGGAAGACAGGCGACATCCAGCGCAGGGGCGGGGAACGTAAGCCCACAAAATCACTGGGTCTGGCCCTGCCAAGGTATAGGGGTGAGTGCACTCAACGTCTGACCAAACAGAGCAGCTAATTTCTAAGATGATCACGTTGCATGGCCCTCGAATGACGTGATGAATATCCGGTGGCCCTGGGCAGGAAAAAGGTTCCCCATCCCTGGAGTACAGGCTGCTTTCACCCCTTGGCTGGCCCCATCCTCCAGCTTCAGAGCCAGCAGCGTGGCCTCTTGCCCCTTTTTGCTCTCTGCCTTCATGATCACACTGCCTTTCTCTGACCTCCCCTCCTTCCTCTTATAAGGGCCTTCATGGTTGCATCAGGCCCACCTGGAAAACCCAGAATAGTCTCCCCATCTCAAAGTCCTCAACTTAGTCACACCTGCCAAACACCCCCTGACAACGCCCAGGAGTCAGGACATGAATGTCTGGGGGGCCTTGTTCAGAACCACAGCAGGGCAATGGCCAGAGAAACACTACTGCTGACCTTCCCTTCCGACGGTGGCCCTGCCTCGGGGATGTGACAACCCCTTTGGAATTCCTTTAGAAGTCCTGTGTCTATGACTGAATACACAACTGATTCCTTTTCTTGAGCCGATGGCTTGTATGAAGCATAAGGATAAATAACTCCCTTAACCTTCTACAAACAGGAGAAAACAAAACCCATGTTGCTAAAAAAAAGGCCTTCTGTTGTCACCATCTGCAGACCGGACACCTCCTGCTCTGGCTGGCAGAAGCAGCACCGAGGGGCAGCAGACGGACACGCCAGGGCTGGAAGAGGAAGGACGCTTGTGTATTTCAGGGCACAGACGGCTGAGCCAAGGACATGAATGGGAATTCTCCACCCCTGGCCCACAGCAAGCACCTGGCCTTGCTCCTCCTCCACACGTGGCTCAGCCAGGACAGTGCACGGGGGCACGTGCGCCTTGGACAGCGGCTGCTTCTGGGCTCCGTGTGTCCATCACAGACAAGAGCTCTGAGTCCAGAGCATGAGCTGCCTCCCTAAGGCTCGCCTGTCTCTCTGGCACTAGGAGGTCCTCCAGCAAAAGGGCCAGCACTTGCCCAGACAGCATGACTCAGTGGTTGAATGTTGACCTATGAACCAGGAGGTCACAGTTCAATTCCCAGTCAGGGCACATGTCCAGGTTGTGGGCTCGATCCCCAGTGTGGGGTGTGCAGGAGGCAGCCGATCAATGATTCTCTCTCATCATTGATGTTCCTCTCTCTCTCTCTCTCTCTCCCTCTCCCTCCACTCTAAAACCAATAAAAATATTTTTTTAAATAAAGGGGCAGCACCATGTCCCCCCAAGGCCTCCGGCCTCTGCAAAGCAAGGCCTGGTCCTGTGGAGGCCCCACGGCTTAGCAAACTCGGATGGCTTCCCGGTTGGTGCTGCTGCTGCGTCCCTCTTGCTCACACATCTTGAAGAGTAAACTCCCATAATGCCCATGCTTTCTAGACACAATGCATTTCTAAAGATGTAAGAGATACTCCCACTCTGACTTCAGCCCAAGTTCAGTCTAGCATAAGGTGACCAGACATCCCACTTTTGGCGGGACAGTCCCGATTTTTAACAATTTGTCCCAAGTCCCACGGCATTTTTAAAAAGTCCCGAGTTTGGGAAAGAGACATATGTACTACGCTTTGTAATATTTTAAGTAATAATAATAATAATAATAATAAGAACCCCCCCCCGGACAATGGTGTCCCGCTTTACCAATGCCAACATCTGGTCACTTTGCCTAGCATTTCTGAGGCCATGGACTCCCACAGGTGCTTGGTGAGAAAGCAGAGTCGTTTTCACCAAAGCTGCTTCCTCACTTGAGGAATGCATGCTGAATGATCCATATGGATTTATGACTTTCACATTAATCTAACATCTTGAATTTTCCCGACAAGGTCAATTTATCAAAACCCTATGAAACAAAGCACTTCTACCCCCTAAAATCTTCCTGGATTGAGAGTGGCATCAAAATTCTATTCATTGCAACCAAGGACTTACTGAGTGTCATCAAGGATACCTTGGGTTAAAGATTAGCTTGGCGCCAACTAATTAGCTTTGGTTTACACCAAAAATCTTAGGGTCTGAATAGATTTGTTTGGCCTGTAATTTTTCCCCAAAATCTAGGGCCCAACGTAAGAAACACCTTTCGTGTTTCCCTGAGACTGAAGCTTTCTCTAACGAGCACCCAGTTTTACCCATTTAGCTGCTGGGCGGGACATGAGAATAAAATGGACCCATGTCCTCAGTGAGCCTGTGATCCAGCAGAAGAGACCAAACCAAGATTCAGGAAACTGAACAAAAGAAACTTCCTCTCTCTCAGCCTCAGGGTTCTCCTCTAGCAAATGAGGAGGTTGAAATCGGCAATCCACATTGGTATCCCTGCCTTATCTACTCTAATAAAAGAGTAATATTGAAATTAACCGCCTCTCTGGGACACCTAAGCCATGCCCACCAGCCAATCAGAGCGGCTGGATGCAAATTAACTCAGCCAAGATGGAGGCCGGCAGCCATGGAGGCGGGGGCGGGCAGGGCAGGCTTAGCCAGCCTACAAACTGCCATCAGCCCCTCACCCAGGCTGGCCAGCACGCCAGCAGGTGGACATCCCCTAAGGGGTCCCAGACTGTGAGAGGGCACAGGCTGAGCTGAGGGACCTCCCTGAGTGCACAAATTATTGTGCACCAGGCTCCTAGTACTTTATAAAACAGTTTCAATTTTTTCTTGATTGTCCTCCACAATAATCGTACAAGGTAAGGATTTCATAGGAAGAAAACAGACTAAGATGTTAAGCTACTAAACTGAGGTTCAACAATGGGTGGGGCCGTGGACTTGATTGAGGCATCCACTCCTCCATCCTACAGGAATGGATGCTGTGACTCTGTGATTCTGGAACCTTCTATGATGC
Source organism: Murina feae (assembly GCA_004026665.1). Lineage (NCBI taxonomy): Eukaryota > Metazoa > Chordata > Mammalia > Chiroptera > Vespertilionidae > Murina > Murina feae. Next base: position 4,880 of record PVJC01040064.1, read on the forward strand.
TGACTGTTGTGTGCACCATCTTTTCTGCAGTTTATTTACTGTAATGAATGGAAAGCAGGCAAAAGCAACTGCCCCTCAAAACCACAAGGAACCAATCAGTCAAAACTCATGAGGTCAATGAAGGTTCTAGAGCAAGCATGTCAAACTCACAGCCCACGGGCCACATGCCTCACTTATTTGGCCCGTGCAAGCCTTTGAGTTTGACATGCTTGTTCTAGAGCCTTTTCTGCTTTCACGTTTGCACACAGACTGTGTCAGACGTCTGCAAGCTCACAGAAGGAAGTCTTTCTTTGGAAGCTGGTCGCAGATGGTTGCACGGTGCTGTGGCTATGGGGCTTGATGGATCTGAGGACCTCTTACCATCTACACAGAGGTTCCCCTGCTCACTGTTCCAAACCCGTCCTGGTCTTTGTCATCCTCCTTAAAAGGCCAAAGGGCAGCGTGGGCTGTGAGTGGGGAGCAGCACCTCAGCCGTGACAGAGCCTGGGTGCCTCTCTGCCCGGATCCGGCCCTGGCACAGCCCCAGCGAGCCAGCTGCTCAGTGTGGGAGGAGCTGAGTGAGCAGGAAAAGTGAGGTCACCCTCAGAGCAGTTCAACCATCTCTGCCAGGCGGGCCAGACGGTCAACTGCAGAGAATTTACTGCAGGGAGATGTCCCCAGCAGGAGACACTCAGTCTGGTCTGGCTCGGGGCCCACGCCACAGGGCACCAGGAGGACAGCCAGGCACCGAGTTGCTTATCCCAGAGAGAGTCTCTCCCCTTGCTTTAGCTATTGCATGAATCGGCTGCTCTGTGGTTGGGAGAAGCCATCAGATCTGCCCAGGACAATCTCAGGTTGGTGGCTGGCGGGAATGCTTTTTGCAGCTGGCTTAGGCCACAGCGGCCCACCCTTGCCCCACGGGCTGAGCTGGGAGCTCTTCTGTGTGTCCTCCAAGTGGCCCGGGCATCTCTCCGCCTTTGCACTGACCTCCCTGGCTTATCACAGGAGCCTCAGCTGCTTCCTCCCCGAAGGACCACAGCACAGGAACCCGAGTTTCCAGCCCGAAGCAGGAGCCCCGCCCAACACCAAGCACAGCGCCTGGCACTCGGCTAGAGCTCAGCAAACACCTGTTACTGCTCATCGGAGCTGGAGAGGAGGAGAAGGGACGGAGAGCACCGCTGCCCAAATTTCAGAAGTGTGCCCCCACCCAGATCTTCTTTTAGGCGGCGTTTCTAGCTACTCCTCCATCTCACACCAACCTCCCAACACCTGGAATGTCTCACATGAAAGCGCCACCTCCAGGTCCTCTGTGCTCCTCTGGGCTGGGCAGCAGCTGAACCTTCTAATCAGCACCTGGCTCATGTTACCAGTGCTTTGGGGCCGGGAGGGTGACGTGGGAGGGGTCCCTGGAACGGGATCACGTGACAAGCACAGCCCGAGGTGCGCTGGAAATCCGACATGGGTAGAAGGATGTGCGCCAGACCATTTTACGGAGAGGAGAGTAGCAGAACCCTACACGCTCCGACTTGATGCCTGGTCATGTACATTAGGCCACAGCCACACAACGGATAGTATTTATATGATGACATAGGATGCTACCACTGGATCGTCTTTTAGCAAAAGAGAAGATGGCATTGGAAAATGCACCCAGTGCATCCAGCAAAAAGCAGATCGCAGAATGGGACATGGTCACATTTTACCGATTGTGGGTCTACAGAGGACTTGGAGGAAATAGGCCCAAATGTTACACCATCTATTTCTGGGGAATGTTGATTTTTAAATTCTTATTTGAACTTTTTCGTATGTTTTTTTTATTTTGTTTTACCACAGACATGGGTTGCTTTTGGTCATTTTCAAAATAGCCTGTTTTGAAATTGCAAATGGAAGAGGCATGTTATTTGCCAACGGGAAGAAGCTCTTCTGCTCCTGCCCTCGATGGTCAAGTTCAAGCTCCTGACCTCAAAGCCACCCAGGGGGCTACTGGCTCCTCATTATACTTATCCCCACAGCCCAGGAAGCTCTGCCCGAAAGTGAAGTGTCAGCCAGGCCCCTGCAAGTCAAAATAGGAGCCCTTTTATTTGGGGTGCGTGTCTGCAAAGGAGTCACCCCGGAAATGCTGTGGGCAGCAGGTAGCTTTGGGGGCGCCAGGAGCAGCTTGTAGGGGAACCCCTCGCTCTCTGCAGGAGAGAGCTGGTCTTGCTTCTGTCACTAACTTCAAATTCAAAAGAAAAGCTAACATCTGCCCCGCCCCCCTCTTAGGCCTGTTCTAGGGTTTAACACAATCCTGGGTGTTGTAAGCTACGAAGCACCCAGTGAACCGACATCTGGCCATCCAGGAATGTGCACTTCATAAGACAACGATCTATGCTCTCAACTTTTTTATTTTTCCCAAGAAATGACAAGAAGCGATCTATATTCCTTCTCCCACTCTAAAAGTTACAGGAAGTTTATCGGCCACAGTGAATCATTTATGTTTCCCTGTACCGGTGCCCCGTGAACAGAAATGACACTCTGTGTCCACTCAGCTTGCTGCTTGCTTCTCTTGGGCACATGGACGGACTGGCTTTCCCAGGCTCCCCGGAGGGAAGGTGGGGCCAGGAGCCCGGACTCGTCACTGGAATGTAGGTGGACTTAAGGACACCCTTCCAGGCTGGGCCCCCAGCCTCCCTGTGAGGTCCTCCACGCTCCCTCCCCCTTGCTTCCTGCCTCGTACACCGGGCGCATTTTCCCATGCCATTATCTGTTTTGCTGAAATGCGATGTCTAATGGTAGCGTAATACTCCATTATGTAAGTACTACCCGTTATAGCAATGGGTCCTAATTTGTATGACCAGGCATCGATTCGCAGAGTTTGGGGTTTTGCTACTCTACGTAAAATGGTCTGGTGCCCATCCTTCTACCCGGGTCCTGGCTGTTTGTGCGAGATCTGGCGGAAGGCTCTGAGGCCCCCCAGTACAACAGAGATATGAGAAATGCAGCCCCTGAGCTCATTGGTTACCCCAGTCATCTTCCCTGACTGATGCACTGCATGACCCTGGGCACCTCTCCACGCCACAGTGACGGCCAATGCTTTCGCAGGGGACAAAGGGAACACGTACGGTACACTCAGCCCTCATCCAACAGAAAACTCAGCCAAGGAAAATTAGGAGGATCTGTTTCCATTCCTTGGCAGAGTTAAGACCTGCTCTCTTATTCCTATAGGAGAACCTGGCAGTGTGTGCTAACTTAAGCAACTGAGAAAAGACAACGACCGAAGTGGAAACACATGTGGTGACCTGAGAGCAAGAGCACCGACGAGGAGTTGCAAACAGCCGAGGGTTATGGCCCCTCGAGGTGGGAGAGGTTGGGAAGGGCATCCACACCTCCTGTAAACACTGTGGACAATGGGAGCAGAGCGTTAACCATGGTTTAGCAATGTCCACTGGGGCCTCGGGGAAGCATCAGGCTCTGAGCTGGGACTTTCCAGAAGGACCAGAGTGGAGAAAGGCAGTGTCACCTGCCCACTTCCCTGCTTTGACTCTAACCAGCCCCGCTCTTCCTTGCTCAGAGGCCACTCACCTGGTAGGGGTACAGGGTGACCCCGTTGGTTCTTGACAGGGACCAGGTGCCATCCAGGTACTGGTGAGCCTGGATGGCCACGGAGTTGAGGATGTTCCCGTTGCTGGGGCTGGTGGCCATCTGGAGGCTGACCTTGGCCTGATGGGTGGGGGACACACTCTTCTTCTCGGCCCCATTGCTGACGCCGAGGCTGTTGGGTTTGCTGTTGTGCTTGTTGGTGACGAAGGCCGCGTAGTTGGAGGAGGCGTAAGAGGCGGGCACGAAGGCCCAGTCCCGGGGCTGCTGCAGCCCGCCCACGTGCCGGGACCCCACCAGCGCAGGGATGCTGGGCAGGGGCGGGGGCGAGCCGGGGGAGCCGTCGTAATGCTCGCTGCCAGCTGCCTGCTCCAAGGCCAGCACCATCTGGATGGCCTCCTGCTTCAGCTGGTTCAGGTGCGTGGCGCAAATGTCACAGCGGTTGTCCCTGTCATTCCAGGCCTTCCGGGTGGTGTTGGGGACCTGCAGCTTGTCGTGGATGACAGCCGAGAAGGCTGGGTCCTGTGGACACACAAGCAGAACAAAGGGGAGCCTGGTGAGCACGCTTCAGAGGCCGGTTTACATATACCAAGTCCTAGTGTTATTCGAAGTGCTGGACTGACATCTCACAGAAATGAGGCTTAAGAAATGGTTAAAAATTAAAGATTTCTAAGCACCCTCCTTGCCAGGCCTGTCAATACATTCCAGGTTCTTCTCCTTGTGTCTGGAGGATTATGACCGCATCTGGGTCCCCCACCGTGTCGCTAGTAAGCACCCATGTTTGCCCAGGTGCGGCGGGCTGAGCACAGTCATTCTGGACAAGTGCCCTGTGACCCGGCCCCTGTGAGCCATGGGAAGCTGGCAATGAATGGAGATGCTGCCGTGACACCGAGAGATTCTGTCCTAGGAAAACCTCGGCCTCATGAGCACTGTGTGCCACGTGCTCTGGAAGAAAACCAAACTCAACTGACTCTGGCCCCAAGACCCAGCCAGCTCCAGCGGCCCAGCCAACCTTACAGATTCACTCTGCTGACCTCTGCCCCGTGGCAAGCTGGCCATGCCTGATTCCATATCCCGATATCCTGATCAATCAGAGGAAAACTATCCCCTTGACAAACAGCCCAGGTTACTGTCCCAAAGTTCATCTAAAACTATTGTTAAAAACTCTTTAGCTCGCCCCAGCCGGTGTGCCTCAGTGGATAGAGCGTCGGCCTGCAGACTGAATGATCCCAGGTTCAATTCTGGTCAAGGGCATGTACCTTGGTTGCGGACACATTCCCAGTAGGGGGTGTGCAGGAGGCAGCTGATCGATGTTTCTCTTTCATCAATGTTTCTAACTCTCTATCCCTCTCCCTTCTTCTCTGTGAAAACATTAATAAAATATATTTTTTTAAAAAAAACAACTCTTTAACTCGGAAGCCCTGACTTAAGAAAGATCAGGAAATTACTGAGGATGCTTTCTTTCATTTCCTTTGCTTTAATTTTCCCAGGAAGGCAGGATTGCACAGAATACTAAGCAGTAGGTGTGTTAACTGGGTATCAAAACATGTGGGGTCTAGCTCCAGTTCTGCTACAGATTAGCTGTGTGACCCTGGACAACTCCCTTAGCCTCACGGAACTTGTCATCGGTCACACATAACTTTGTCGTCAGGCCCTTCTGTCTCCATTTGTAGGGAAACTGGGACAGGAGAACACAGTGCCCATCCTTGTGGACACAGATACCCACAGATCTGGGGCCTGGTTGAACTTTTGAGATTCAACAATTGTTGCAAATAATTGATGAGGCTTCTCCCAAGGCCTACCTCCCACAAGGACACCAGGAGAAAACCTGCCTTTCTGAAACCCGCCGTCAGCTTTTACGGGGCGGAAGCCCCATCAGGGCTGAACAGGGTTGGATGCGCTGAGAGTGAGGGTGGGGGTGTGGGTCACCAGGGCGGCAGGAAGCTCAGCGGCGGGAGGCCGTTCTTAATTACGATCCATCTTGATTATGGTCCCCAGCATCTTGTTTTCCTTGTTTCACTACCCTGAACAGCCCCTCAGCATGCACTGATTAATTGATTAATAAATCAAGAGGCCTCTTCACTCAGCAGCAGCAAGGAGTGGCTCCGGAGGTAGAAACTCGAGACAGTCATAGGAAACAATGGGAAGCAAGAGGAGGTCAAGGTCGATCAGGTCCGGCTGACAAAGTGACACTGACCAAGGAGACCTGCCCGGCAGTGTCCGTCTCAGTGCCTGTGCTTTGTCCACAGTCTCAAAGGGCAACTCAGAGCATGTGGGACCCTCAGGGGCACTTATGGACCCCCTTCCAGAGCAGACGGTCCCTCCGCTTCCAGATGAGGACGCTGAGCTCCCTCGGGGTTCGGAGCTGGGACAATGCCCAGACCTCTTGGCCACGAGTCTACAATGTTTCACTTCAAGAGCCAGAGAGCGGTATTCATCAATGGACTCACATTTTTTACACCAACATCTGAGGTTTTCACCCCATTCATCTGGGAAATGGTCATTTGTTCAAAAGGAATTTATTTGGACCCCCACATGGATTGAGATATAGTCTCTTGCTTTTCCTCACATAACGTTACATAAGGAGAATCTTCCCTTATCAGCAAATGTCATTTGAAAATATAGTTTTTAATGACCACATGATGTTTATTCCTTAGTTCAGTGGTTCTCAACCTGTGGGTAGCGACCCCTTCGGCGGTCGAATGACCCTTTCACAGGGGTCGCCTAAGACCATCCTGCATATCAGGTTGTACATTACGACTCAATTCAGCAACATTACAACTGTGAAGTAGCAACGAAATAATTTTATAGTTGGGGGTCACGACGTGAGGAACTGTATTTAAAGGGCCAGAAGGTTGAGAACCACTGCTTTAGCTGTTTCATAATTCGTTTATTTACTTCCACATTCCACCACATAATTGGAGATGGCGGTGGGAGAAATCAGAGACCACCATTCAAAACCAATCCACAACCCATGGTTGCTGCTATCAGGCACCAATGGACTGGGTTCGAGAAGCCTCTGATTGCTCACTCAGAATGCTTGTTACCCCAGTCACAGGCAGAAGCGTCACAGGAAGGAGGCAGACGCACGACCCCGGCCATCCACACGTGGCAGCTGATTTTAGTTCCTGTGGAAGCTGCACCAACTCGGGCATCCGCAGCTGGATGGCACATGTGCTCTACAGAACCGCTGTGAGCCTGTCTCTCTTCTCCTAGGTTTCGACTACTCTCCCTGGAGGCAGTGCCTTCTTTACTCCACGTACTGCCCTTTGCTGCGCAACTTCTAACAGCTAACAAGTAACACATGTTGCCCGCCCAATGTGCCAGGCCCTGCAGCATGCGTGAGAACAGTTTCTGTCCTGAGTTCACAGTCAAGGGCACTTCTTGGTGCCTGTACTACCCAATGCCACAGCCCTGTGCTGCCACCTCTAGTCCAAACCAATCAACACACACACACACACACACACACACACACACACACACGCACACACAGCACCGCGCCCCCCTCCTGGCTCCCGAGGCATCAACAACACAGCGGACTACCATTCTGAGCAACGCAGCCACAGCCAGCCACGAGCCCACTATCGCCTTGTCCAGGTCAAAGCTAAGCCGGGCCCTTTAGTGAGCGTGCAACTGCCTACTGATGTCAAAGAGGAACTCCTAAGTGACGCAGCCCAGATCGGAAGCCTTGTGGGAGTTCTTATCATCAAAAGGCCTCCGTAAGGCGAGAGATCCGTCTTAGGGGAACTGAAACCCCTTTCAAGGCTTGTCCACGCGTTATTAATATTTAGTGCAGCTCAAGCCTTCAAAGAGGCACGTCCACAGGCACAGCCATCTGCACGTGCTAGGAGAGGGGAGAGCACTGCAAGGCAGGGCGGTGACAGCAGGAAGGAAAGAGAAGAGGAGTCTGCAGCACAGGGGTGACTCACTCATGCTAAGCTTCTCTGACGCAGACGCCAACAGGACGCCGCGGCCCCAGCGGCCCCCGCAGACGAAGGGAAGAGCAGCACTGACTCAGCTGATGCCCAGGCACCTGGGCACAGAGGAATGAATCAGGACACAGGATCACATGCCACCCAGCTCAAAGCCTTCAGAGACATTCATGTTGTCTGTGCTGATTCATCCTGGGACGTCAGGAAAGACGCAACTAGGAACAGCGGGAAGCCAGGCACAAGTTGAACCTCTTACTTTTTAAAAGGTTGGTTTTTTTTAATTGATTTTAAGAGAGAAAGGGAGGGAGATGAAGAAGGAGAGAGACATATCGACGTGAGAGCAAACCGTCAGTCGGCTGCCTCCTACGCGTCCCCTACTGGGGACTGAACCTGCAACCTGGGCATGTGCACTGACTGGGAATTGAATCGTCCCCTTTCGGTGCACGGGACAACACCCGCCAACTGAGCCCCACCAGCCAGGGAGGACCTTGGCTTTTAAAGTCCCGCTTCTCGTTTCTGCACGTATGACAATGGGCCACTGGGGAACCTGGGCAACGTGGTCATCCTAAACGTTCAAGGTTAAGGTTCTGTGCTCAAAACACTCTCATCTTTCAAAAATAATACAAAATTATGTTTATCTCCCATCTGCCAGGAAGAGGAATTCAAGAAAACACTTCACCGATTAGAAAACGGGAGACGTTCCTCAGAAGGAAGGTGGGGTGAATGGAGTTCGCGCTCAGGCACCTCAGTCTCCCCGAGCAGCGATCGCCACAGAGAACAAAGCACATGCCCCTGATGGCATCCAGTCCCTTTGCTTCCTTTAGGGGCACTTCAGGAAAAGGGGTGCTGCCAGGCTCTGAAGGCCTTTTGTCGTCTAATGGCCATCTTCAGTTAACTCATGTCCTGTGAAGACTTGATCTACTAGATGCTGTGAAACCTCTCTCTCCTCTTGCAGGCATCCCAGCCCATGCCCGTGACTGGGGGTTCTCCATCTCGATCCCTGCCTGACCTTCTCCTCAACTCTGACCTTACAACCCAGACCCCCAGGAAAACATCACCAGGTGAATACGCTTCTTTCTACTTGACAAGTCAGAATTAACTGTATTTGCCCCTAAACCTGTCTTTTTTCCAACAGTGAGGAGTGAATATTGTTGTTATCCACTCTGGCATCCAGGCTGGAAGTCTGGAACCTCCCACGTTCATCCCTTTTCTCTTCCATCCAGCGCCAAATGTGGAGATGGTACTTCCCCAAGGCCAGAGCTGACCCTGTAACCACGCTGCCTGCCAGGAGGGTGCTTTCAGCACTTCTCACATCTCCATCACCTCCCACCGTCACGCCAGCCTGGGCTTCACCACCCACCTCCAAACAATTCTCTTATTAACATAGAAACAGTGAAAGTGAAAGTTTGCAAAAACAATGGAGGACAAACCTCAGGTGAATCTGAACCAAGAATGCAAACCCTCACTCAGAAACATTCCAATATTTGGATTTTTACGAAGATGGCTCCGAAAGCTAAGCCCCTGCCCCGCCCAAAGCGGGAGCCAAAGCAACGGCTTCGAAGGCAAAGAAAGTGCAGAAAGACACCCACAGCCACAAAGAAAAGAGCCGCACGTCACCCACTGTCCAACCGCCAGACACGGAGGCCCCGAGGGCGGCCTGAATGCCCCCAGGAGAGCGCACCCGGGAGAAACGAGCTTGCCCACTGTGTCCCCACCAAATCCCCCGACCACCATGCCAGCCATGGAGAAGCTAGAGGACAGCGACACACGGTGTTCACTGGATGTCAAAGCAACAAGCACCGGGTCCACAGGCTGTGAAGAAGCTCTATGACATTGACGCGGCCAAGGTCAACGCCCTGATCAGGCCTGATGGTGAGAAGGTGTGTGTTCGACTGACTCCTGATGATGCTGCTTCGGAGGGTGCCAACACAGTTGGGCTCATCTAACCTGCGTCCAGCAGAAAGGGGCATCTAAACATCTGAAACCAAACGATGGACCCAAAATGCCAACCAGCGAACGTAATTTCTTCCTCAGGAAGATTTGGTTCCTCGATGGTCACCAGCCCCCTGACCTTCACATCTCACGTCCACGTGTGCTAGACGGGTGTGGAAGGTCAAAGGGACACAAGGACCAGGACAAGCTAGAGTCTTGTCTTTCTCATGTGAGATGCTGCTCACCCTGTGGTCAGGTTGAACCTACCAGAATGTGCTAGAATTAGTTTGCTCAGGTGAGACCTGACAGCGGAAATGAGAGCCGGAGGGGTGGGAGCAACTCGCCAGGCCCTGACCTCACAGACCTGCCTCGTTAACACGGAACTTCCCTCGTTAACACGGAACTTCCCTGGAAACTTCCTCCGGCCTGCCGGCCGCCTCTGAACCCCAGGGTCCGCATGATCGCTAGTTTGTTCCTGGGCCCAAAGCACTCACTCAGCAACGAGGATCACATGTGCACAGGATCCGAGCGGGTGAAAAGAACGGATGCAAAGGTGCGCTGGGTAATGAGATCAGAGAGACCAAAGCCCGCCACAGGAAGAGATGTTAAATGTCAGACCAGGGCTGTTCTACACAAGAAACCAAATTAACCCGGGATGTAGTGACGGCGCCCGGCCTATGCAGTTCTGCTCGGATTCGAGCAGAAACGGAGCTTGTTACAGACGCCAGGGAGGTTGGGGTTTGAGTGACGGCTCCCACACGGGAGGCTGTGGGAGCCAGAGGCGGGCGGGATGCCAGGAACGGCCGGACTGTCGCTGCCATGTGTGAAAAGTGTCGCAGATGATAAGACTTACCTGCTTCAAAGGAAAAGGGGTGGGTTTGTTTTTTTATTAGAACTTAAGATGATTAAGAACAGTTCAAGAATTACTCAAAAGAACAAGCAAGGGGTTTCTTATCACGACCACAGGAAAAATATTTTTATGTCTAAGTCTCATCTTTTCCAACTGCATAATATGGACGGTGTCTCAATTCTTCTGAAGACTTCTGGTTAAGGACATAGGTAGTTCGAGTCCCCGCTGGGTTACATAGGAGCTGTGTGACCAGTAGCTATATTTTAAAAACCTAACCCAGCTTCAGTCTCCTTACATGTAAAATTAGAAACTGACAACAGCCTCTATATCAGGTTAAGGATTAAATGTGTTAAAACATGTGACATGTTTAGCATTGTCTTGGTTCTAATAAATGGTAAGCAATCAATATCAACTAGAGGCCCGATGCACAAAATTTGTACAAGGAGCTGGGCCCTCACAGCTCCACCTGCCTCAGCCAGGCTTCGCAGCCCTGGCTTCATCCGGAAGGTCATCTGGAAGGTCATTCAGTGGTCCGATCTAATTAGCATATTATGCTTTTCTTATTATAAATGTTACTAGGGGCCCGGTGCACAAAAATTTGTGCACTCGGGGTGGAGGGAGTCCCTCAGTCCGGCCTGTGCCCTCTCACAGTCTGGGACCCCTCAGTGGATGTCCTATGATGGCCCCAGTCTGCCAGGCGCCTTTTGTGTGTGTGTGTGTCACCACTGGGGACCTGCCCCCAGCCGCATCTGAGGCTCGGAGCAGTCCTCCTGTGTGTGTCTACCTGCTGGGGACCTGCCCCCAGGCACACCGTCAAGGCTTGGAGCAG
>PVJC01040065.1:0-15965 GCA_004026665.1 Murina feae
TGCTCATTCACAAGCCAGGCTACCAGCTGCCAGCACAGCAGTGGTGGTGAGAGCCTCTCCTGCCTCCTCAGCAGGGCTAAGGATGTCTGACTGCAGCTTAGACCTGCTCCACGCTGGCAAGTGGACATCCCTCGAGGGCCCCTGGGCTGCCAGAGAGATGTCTGGCTGCCAGCTTAGGCCCAATCCCCTGGGGATTGGGCCTAAGCCAGCAGGTGGACATCTCCCGAGGGGTCCCAGATTGCTAGAGTTCACAGGCTGGGCTGAGGGACCCCTCCCTCCCCCGAGTGCACAAATTTTTGTGCACCAGACCTCTAGTGGTATTATAAATCTAACAATTAAATTTAAATGGTCATCTTACTTAACTTCCTGGTAGGATATAAGAATTCTGAATTCTTTTATTTCACTTTTAGTTTTGTTTATGAGTGTAATGGAATAAGACCCTAGTAGACTGGCAACTTCTCTCTCTCTCTCTCTCTCTCTCTCTCTCTCTCTCTCTCTCTCTTTCTGTCTCTGTCTCTGTCTCTGTCTCTCTCGTTTTTGTAGCAGTTTGGAAATAGAAAATGTAAACATACTGTTTCTTTTATAATATTTTTACCACCTTCTATTATAACCGCTTTGTGTTTGTTTGTTTTTTTTTTAATTTTATTGATTTTTTACAGAGAGGAAGGGAGAAGCATAGAGAGTTAGAAACATTGATGAGAGAGAAACATTGATCAGCCGCCTCCTGCACACCCCCTACTGGGGATGTGCCTGCAACCAAGGTACATGCTCTTGACCAGAATCAAACCTGGGATCCTTCAGTCTGCAGGCCGACGCTCTATTCACTGAACCAAACCGACTAGGGCTTTATCTGTGTTTTGTTGTAAGATTAATATGCATCTTTCCCAGGAAATAGATTGTAGCATCCTAATTTTGAAATGGTAGAGTCCTGTGTTTGTACTTACATAAAATTTTTTTTATCTTATCCAAGTTTTAAAATATTTTTATTTTTATTGATTTCAGAGAGAGAAAGAAAGAGAGAGAGAAACATTGATTCATTGGTTGCTTCCTGTAGATCCCCTTCTGAGGATCAAGCCCGCCACCCAGGCATGTGTCCAGACTGGGAATCAAGCCAGCAGCTTCCTGTTGCATGGGGCAGTACTCAATCAACTGAGCCACATGGGCCAGGCTGGGTATTTTGTTTTGTAGTGTAGCTACTAAGAAAAAGACCACAGGCCCCAGCTGGGTGGCTCTCAGTTGGTTGTAGCATCGTCCTGTGCACCAAGAGGTTGCAGGTTCTATTCCTGGTCAGGGCATATACCTAGGTTGCGGGTTTAGTCCCCTCTTGGAGCACATGTTAGAGGCAGCTGGTTGATGTTTCTCTCTTAAATCAATGTTTCTCTCTCCCTACCTCTCTTTAAATACCAATAAAAACATATCCTCAGATGAGGATTTTTAAAAAAGGGAGCACAGTCACAGATTTCTTCAAAGTAGAAAGTATCACGTATGCACATACAATATCAAGTTTGTTTCCTTATATAAATCAGAAAGGAACTAACCTAAGCAGTCTACAGTGGCTTTCTATACTCCAGCTATATGGTTACTGTGCACAAGTTTATGTAAGAAGAAAGTTTCTCATTTGAGCATTAGAAAATGTGAGATTTATCATTAAATAAGGATAATAATATAAGCCTTGTACTTTTTGTGTATTTAACTGTAAACTTTTCTTTTTCAACTAGCTTTTGGAGTGTCTGAGGAAAACTCTGAGCAAAGTGACAAATCGCTTCATCGCTGAAGAATTCCTGACTCAAATAGAAAATTTATTCCTTTCCAGTTATAAAAGCAAGCAGGAGAATGGAGTGGGTGAAGACAGCTGTACTGTAGATCCAAAGGAATTATTAATGTAGTGATTTTAAAGTAAGACATTTTAATCTTGACACAGTAGGTCCTACTGTCATTTATGACCTTGAATGATTGTAATTTAGTTAACAGTGACACAGCTATGATATTTTTCTCTAGTTCACAAAATTGGAACTTTGTCACATAAATTGTGTGACAGAAAGAGATAGGGGCTTGTGTTTATGTAGTGAGTACCAGAGTTTGTGTGAATGGGTTTGCCACATTGCTCCTGTCCTGTGAGTGGTAGCCAGCAAACAGAGCAGCAGACGGAAGGGCTGTCTGCTTTACTGTTGTATGCAGGTTGATAAGGAGAATGTGTCTCTAATTTTTATTTCTCCCTGAACTAGTCATTCCATTTTTGGGATCTCATGTCTCAGGAGCACTTCGATCCTTTCCATGTGTTTTGGTGAGAATTGTTTATGATTGCAAATGAGATATGGATGGGTAGTCCCAGAGGTAATTAAAGTGGTTGAAAATTACTGATTTACTAAATCTAACAACATGCTGTGTGAGGCCAGGGGCGGGGTGGGGGGAGCCAAAGGAGAAAATCTTAAAAATAGGGAAGAGGCCCGAAGGAGAAAATCAGATTATCAGTTTTTTTAATTATAGATATTTCCAATTTTTTTATAACCACAATACTACAGAATATGCCATTTCCTCAGCTCTCTGAAACATTTTGTATGGATTTCAGATATATAAAATAATTAGCTACAATTATAGGTCCACACATTAGTGTATATGTGATAAAACCTCATTTAACTGCAGCACAGATAATCATAATCCTCAAACTAGATTCTTTTCTACTACCTGCTGTCAGTAGAAAGAGGCTAATTGTAATAAAGCTTAAATAAATCAGATTTACTTTTAAAAACAAAAAAGCCTTCCAGGACATTTACATATGCAACCTAATTTCATATACTTTTTGAATGTAGAACAGAAGTCAGCAAACTTTTTATGTAAAGGGGCAGTTAGTCAATAACTTAGGCTTTGCTGGACACATACTGTCTCTACCAGACATTCTTTATATTTTTTTACAGCCCTTTAAAAATGTAAAGCCATTCTTAGCTCATAAGCCTCACAAGAAAACATTGCTGATCATTACCCTCCAGCCCCTGCTCTAGAGAATTGCAGATAATTAGGATTTCTTTTCAGATGCATGAGCCTGAGACACTGAAAGATCTTGCATCATTTTCAAACAATAAAACTCAAAATTGTGATTTATATTTAAGTACATTTTTTTAAAAAAACCACTAACAATCATGCTGCCTGATTTATTCTAATTGTAGTTTATTTCTATTAACCATCAAATTTATATCCATTCTCCAACATTCTTATCAGTAGCAGATTTATTATATCTAATCCTGTATTTTTACCTTTTTGGTTATAATCAGTAGCCAGGGAAGAATAAGGCAGTACTGGAAGGAGCAGTGAGCCAGTTTTAGATGACCTGGGTCTTGATTCAACCTTGTAATTTTGGAGGATAAGCTTACTAACTTCTTTAGACCTAAATTTCTGTAAATCCGAGGTCTGAGTTATCTTCCTGACACCCCTCCAGGTCTGTAATCATACACTTCTTTCTAATTATTGGACTACTCACCTGGAACTTGATATTTTGAAATGGTATCGTTCCAAAATTAGCAAATGTTTTTAAAGAAAATTGGTAGTATTTTCTATTTCTCTATGTGCATTTAGAATAAACAATGAAACATAACATATAAAGCAGTTACTTTGGGGACTGGAGGTGTAAGCTCTAGACCAAAAATCAGAAAACTTAGGAGTTCTTATCCTAATTCTTTTATCAGCTTTGCTGTGTGGCCATGATAAAATCACATAATCTGTCTAGACCTCAGGTTCTTCATCTAGAATTCAAGGGTCTGAATTTTATGATTTTAGTATTTCTTTCCAAGTGCAGAAAAATCTGTGATTCTGTAAAGGGTAGTAATTCATTTCTTTGTACTCTTCCTTTTGATATATTTCCCTTACTGTACATGGGGAACAGATCTTAGAATATGGTATTAGTTAGCCTTTGTGATCGACAGTCCCCAAATTTATTTTGATAAATTTGGGTGATGGAAAATTGTGGAAATTGTTAGAAGCTCTGTTCTCCAATCTGGGTCCTTTGCATGACAGTGGTTAACTATATTTACTAAGCCATATTGTGAGGAATCCTCAGCATTTAGAGCTTTGAGAGCACAATTTTTTAAATTAAATATTTTTTAAGAAATTAAAATGTTCTATCTAGAAAACCACATCCTTCCCCATTTTTTCTGGATAGTGTAATTTTAGAACTTTAAAAGCTGTGATATTTCCTCTCCTCCTCCCTCACTCGTTCTCCCTGCTTATTTGTCTCTTCTTGCATATTCTTAAAACATTTTTATAGCTGGAGGTACCCACATTTCTGTCACTGCCAACCTTGGGCTGTGAGGGTAGTTGAAGCAGGCAGGTCCTTGGAGAAACAGAAGAAATTTAGAATGAATGGCAGTGTAGTACAGGAAGTTCAGGAGGCAGGATCTTAAAGGGAAATCTGTCTCTCATAATGTGTACAGTATTGGAGATAGGATTTGAAAACATCCAAGTCTCTTCAAATGAACTTAATTTTTTTCTTCTAGCTGGCTATAGAAATTGACACTAGTATGTCACCAGTGTTAGATATAGCTCTCTTGAAAAATCTAATCCCAAAGTAATGTTCAAAAAAAGAAAAATCAGTGGAATAAGATCAGACTCTCCTTCCCTCTCCATTACTCTAGTATTGGTCCATTGGACCTATATTCAGAGCTACCTTGTAACTATCACGTGGCCTAAGACACTTTTGTCTTCTTGGACCTCTTCCATTAAAAATTAATCCTAATAAAATAAAAGCCTAATATGCTAAGTGTCTGGTCATCCAGTCATCCATTCAACCAATCAAAGCATAATATGCTAAGGCTGCTCAACCACTCACTCACTGTGATGTGCACTCACCACCAGGGGGCAGACGCTCTGACCAGAAGGTTAGCTTGCTGCTGGGGTCTGGCCTTTCCGGACTGAGCGAGACTGCCCAGACACACCCAGGAGTCTTCCCATGGTCACTCCCTGGCTGGCTAACCTCCCAAGTCCCTCCCCAGCCCCAGTCGTGCACCGGTGGGGTCCCTTAGTGTGGCCTGCACCCTCTCACAATCTGGGACCCCTTGGGGTATGTCAGAGAGCCAGTTTCGGCTTGATCTCACAGGCCAAGGCACCCCACTGGTGCACAAATTCATGCACCTGGTCTCTAGTACATTATAATTGCATTTGCATAAAATGAATTTATAATCTGTAGTTTTGAAACTCATCCACACATCTTACCAACTTCTCCCTTTATTTCCCTCAAGCCCTTTCTTCATCTTTACTTCTGACCTATCAGCATTTAGGCATGAGGTCATTCATTCTATCATTTGTTGAAAGCAGGATCTGAAGTATAGAGATGAACAGACACATTCATATTTCCCAGAAGTTGATTAATGCTGCCCCAGCCTTCTCTCTCTAACTTGCCTCCCCCACAGGAGTGGTGGGGTCTGTGATGTGCACCCTGCAAGCAGAGTCAGAGAACCTCTGCAGCTCTCTGGGCAGCAGAGGAAACTAGGGCCTCAACATGCCAACCTGAGCAGGTCCTGTGTTCTTCAGTTTACCTGCTTCCTATTTCATGCTGGGTCCTAATAAGGTGAGCTGGAGGACCTGAGGAACTGATCTAGCCTGAGTGTCCTAGGATTGATGCTTTGTCCTGTACTTAAATAAGAGCCATATGACATTTGAATACCTGAAAGGTAGCTCCCTGTCCTCAAGTCATTAGCATATATCCACTTGATGGGTTTCTCAGTAAAAATGAAGTCAGGATACCCACATTTTGTGGGTGTGTGTTTTTTTTTATACTTTTCCTCTACCAACAGCTAGAGACTAAATCTAGAATCACACACATCATGGCAGTTAGGATAACTTCACTTAAGCACAAAGGAAAAAGCACATACATTTTTATCAGCATCTGCTCCATCAGGGTTCATACGCATGTAACACGTTTGATCTGCATCTCCAGTTCTTCAGTATTTTAATAATTTTCTTGTAAATTAATACCAGATTTTGCAATATTTCCAAAAAACCACTA
Organism: Murina feae; assembly: GCA_004026665.1. NCBI lineage: Eukaryota > Metazoa > Chordata > Mammalia > Chiroptera > Vespertilionidae > Murina > Murina feae. The sequence goes on from PVJC01040065.1 coordinate 5,996, forward strand.
TGGAGAATAATGTAATATATTTAATTCCTGACCTTTCCTTAAGTGGTTTTATGTGTGCTGTTTCTCCTAACTGTTTATTTCTGGGGGTTTTTTGTTGTTGTTTTCATTTCATCTGTAATTTGTGCTTTCTGCTGTTTTCCAAGGTTTTTTTAAAATACATTTTTATTGATTTTAGAAAGGGAGGGAGAAGGACCGAGATAAAAACATTGATTAGAGAGAAACATCAACCAGCTGTCTCCTGCATGCCTCCTAATGGGGATCAAGCCTGCAACCAGGCCTGTGTCCTGACAGGCAGTCAGACCGGTGAGCTCTTGGTGCACGGGTCCCCACTCAGCCACTGAGCCACTCTGCCAGGCATCTGATCTTTTAAGTCATCTTAAATCCTTTCTGGAACAAGACAGAGAGCACATGTGGACTCCCCCTAATTAATTAACTTACGACATCTTGTTTTTATTTTCTTTAAATATTACTTATGAATTTATTCATAAGGACTTTAATTTTAGGGGAAAATGCCTGATTTGCTATCTTGGAGAATTGCTAAAGAAGTCTCTTAGGAATTAAGAAGGATATTAAATATGATTTCTTAGTTTATGTTCCTTTTTCATAGGGTACAAAAGAATATTTGTTTCAGCCTATGAATGATAAAGTAGTATGTAGATTCTAGCATGATTTAAGTAGATTAGTCATATATCTTTAAATCTGTGGATTTGACATGTAAATTGTGTATTATGTATAAGTTTACTATGATTATTGATAAGACTATTGCTGTTTTCCCAAAATATTATCAGTGTTTATGGATTTCTTTTAGTAGTTTGAATCTTGGAATGTTCTATAACAAAATACAACTTAAGCTATTTTGTACATTTAAATATGATGCCATGTTGACTATATATTAAAGAATATTGCAAATATGAATATTTATATGGTTATGAAAACTTTTTCTCAAAATAATTGAATTCTCCTCCCAATAGTTAACTGTTACATATTGTACAATATCTGACTTTAAAGAGTGGGATTTTATCTTGTGGTAAAAATTAAAGAGAAACATTCTGAAGATTCTATATAAGTAAAGTTTTGAAAATAAAATGGTGAATCATTTTGTCTTTTTCTGAATTATTAGCAACATACACATTGAATGGCAAAAAATGTCCCATTAATGCAGTAGCGTTAATAGATGCTAAGCATCTATTATACTGAGGGTTGGAGAGAGCACAAAGATGAATAAATCTTGGTTCCTTCTCATGAGAAGCCTATTACCTAATGAGTTAGAAACACTTAAAACCTGACATGGATAGCTAACTTCTTAAGATACAAACTGTAATTGGTGATAAATGCCTGTAAAAGACCTCACAGGTAATAGGTGTTTAGACAAATGAGAAATGATTCTCTAAAATGTGAGCATTGATACTGATTTATTGGAAGTGAGTGCCTTCAAATAGTCTGGCAAGGTTTGGGGTAGATGACATTTGGTGGAAGATGTTCCAGAAAGAAGTGACTTTTGCATGGGAGGCATAAAGGTAAGAAGTGAGAAATATTTAAAGAATATTTAGCATGTGGGGCCAGAGTATATGCAGATATTAATTATGATAGATGGCAATTCACGTCCAGTCAATAAAGATACAGAAGGTATAAAGTAAGAAAAATCTCGCCTTAAAATTAGAATTAACAACTATAACTTTTTATTCTTTCCTCCTAGTATATATAAACCCATCAATTTCGAAAAACAATAGGGCCATTATATATAGGTATACTATCTTTAATTTATATCCTTTCACGGGGACTTCCCTCCATAGCTGTACATAAACATTTATTCTTGGCAAGAAGTACCTAGCACATTTTGTAGTACAGATTTCCATAATTGATCAGTTTTTAATTGATGAAGTTTAGGTTCTTGTTTTTTTATGGGAAATTGACCTTTTTTGTACACTGCTAATATTTCTCTGAATAAATTTCTAATATATATATTTTTATTGATTACAGAGAGGAAAAGAGAAAGAGAAACATCAGTGATGAGAGAATCATTGATCAGCTGCCTCCTGCATGCCCCCTACTGGGGATCGAGTCCAAAACGCGGGCATGTGCCCTTGGTCAGAATCAAACCCTGGACCCTTCAGTTCCCAGGCCAGTGCTCTATCCACTGAGCCAAACCAGCTAAGGCTGAATAAATTTCTAAAAGACTAGTTGCCAGATGAAGATCTATGTATTCTTTAAATTATGTTAGTATCTGCAGAAAAGTTTTCAGTATAAGCTAATTTTCCTCATAGTAATGCAGCTGTGTACATCTTGTTTATAGAACCAATTTGAACTCAAGCTCCTAAATGGTAATTTAGGTGGCAAAGTACAATAAAATCCTAAGAGTTCTAATTCTGCAAGGCATTTATTTCAGTGGAAGTTCATGCCTCTGTACAGTTGTATGGGTTCTCACTAATTAAGCTTTTGATATAATTTTCTGATTGAACCCAGCATCATATCCCGCCTATGGCCCCAAACTGCCATTGTCTCACAATCCTATTTGTATTGTAATGGGTTTTTCTAGGTGTTGCTGATGTGTTTCCTCATCACAGATTCTCAGTTATCTTCCCATAGAATGCTAGCTTAAATAGAATATTGTCAATATCTGCAATGATATTGCTAAATAAAAATATTTTGTCTTCCATATTTTTCCTGTGATCAAAAACAATTTTTATTAACTAATGAGTACCCGATACTGGATATAGTCAATGATTCCTCTCCACTTGCCCCCATTAACAAGGTCATCTCAAACTAGAAGAATGGGAAAGTTTCAGAAAGCAAGTTAACTGCTTAGTTTATTTACATCAGTGATTATTGAACTTTTTATGGTTCCAAAATACCTGATAAACATGGCTCAGCAGTAATTGTGGCATCTATCCCATCAATAGCCAGAGATTTCTACATCAGACTCCATTTGTGTAACAAAATTACGCAAAATCTTGATAAAGACTTTTTTGCAGAACAACTATTTTCTAAGATGTGATGAGTAGACTTACCCCACCCCCACCCTCTGGAGAGAAACAATTTGCTTTTATGAGGCCAGTTTGCTTTTATGCAAAGCCTCAAATTGAACTCGCGTAGTATAGAGTTGGAGTGTATGTTAGGATAATTAAAGCAAGCTGCTCTAACACACCACCCCTGATTTTTAGTACCGTGAAACAGTACAGGTTCTCGATCACACGAAGTGCACTGCAGGTGTTCTGACCGCGTGGCTCTCCTGGGTGGATAGTGTCCAGGAGGTAATTCAGATACCCCAGGTTCCTTTCCCACGTGGCTCTACCATCTTATGATTCCAAGCAGCCCAGGTGTTGTCCATTTAAGATCAAGGTGAAGGAGAAAGAAGAGAAAAACACGTGATATTTAAATATCTTGGCTTGGAAGTAGTGCACACATCAATTTTGCTCACAGTCCTTTGGCAAGAACTCAGCAAATGGTTCTACCCAGATGCAAAGAAGGGGTGTTAAATGAAGTCCTGACTGCAAAGCTCTTCACTGTGGAGGGCGAGTGAGAATCTGTTAGGGACTAGTTCTCTCACAGCCGGCTAGGGTGGCTTTGTAAATCGTTACACACATCTTCATATGGTTTGAAACCCCTGTGCTTGAGACACTGAGTTCATAATGGAAAGTTGACATCAAGTTTCTTTAAAGACAGAACCCTAATTTTTTTAAAAGAATAATTTACGTGGCTCAGAGGTTGAGCTTCGATCTATAAACCAGGAGGTCACATTTTGATTCCCTGCCAGGGCACATGCCTGGGTTGCAGGCTTGATCCCCAGTAGGGGGCATACATGAAGCAGCCCATCAATGATTCTCATCATTGATATTTCTATCTCTCTCCCTCTCCCTTCCTCTTTGAAATCAATAAAAATATATTTTAAAAATAAAATGATCATTTATCCCCCTCAAATCAAAGAATCATAGAACTGGAAAGAATCTTGAAAACGTTCAAGCTTAGAGTCCTGTAGTCTAATCTGAGGTAACGGGGGTCCATAGAAATAAGCGACTTGCCCAAAGTTACACAGCCAAGTTTGTAGCAAGGTAACCTCTGGGAACCCCCAGTTTTCCTACTCCACCATCCTGTTGAGTGATTCCAAGTTATTTTAAGTTTTCATAGCATAAAGAACCACTGTGAAGGTTTCATGTGCAATTAAAGTGTTCAGTATCGTTTATGTTTTAATTTAAAATGTAATTTTGTCTTTTAGAACAGCAAGATCTAATAAATGCCCAGAATATAATTTTTATGGGAAAATTGACTAAGGGATTACTATTAGAAATGATATAATTAATAGCACTTTACTAGCTTTATCTAAGGTTAGCTTTATTAGCTTTGTCTAAGATTAACAAACCTCCAAATCCTTGCTGTTTGCTTATAAATCCACAAAGCTACATTGGTTCTTCAATCATCTTAATGAAATGTTAATATCTGCAGCCATGAGAGGGCGCTCCGTCATAGTGTATGAGCACAATAGTCTCAGCCTGTAATGCTGTCTGGTTTAACAAAGCCAGAAAAGACTCCACATATGGCTGAATTTGTAAATACTGTAAAACATTCTGTTGTCTAGTTCCTTGACATTGTGTGATCCAGGTGTGAGTTTCTTTGGTCTCTCTAGGTTAGCTATTTTCCATTTTTTAAGTTATAAGAACAGCATCCATCCATTTCTAGATACACACAGCGCTAAATGCTTTACATACAGTACCTAATTCCACAACAACCTTGCAAGAGGTTTGACTGTCCCCATTTTAAGTTTCGCCTTAGAGGGTTTCAGTAAGGTATCCAAAGTCATGCAACCAGAAATGGCAGAGGCAGAATTCAAACAGAGACTTATATTATCATTCTAATAACCAGCTCAGCAAATATCATGTTACTGATTTCAGAGCTGAGAGGAACCTAAGAAACAATTGCGTTCGATATCTTCACTTTTGAGTGGGAGAACTGATACCCAGGAATGAGAAGTGACTTGCCCACATCCAGGCCAGACTGAAAAGTCAAGGTGTTCCCAATGCCAGTGCTCCTGGATTATACCCCACAGAACCTCTGCTTTCTCGAGGCAAAGAAACCCTGAGCTCTCCATTCTGCACCATGCTACACCCTAAGGGTGGGGACCGTCCAGCCCGTGTGCTATATAAGGCCCGAGAAGTCATTTGGTCTGGCCCTGCGGAGGCATTAGAGGTGAGTGAGTTAATTGAATGACCAAGTATAGCAGGCTAATTTTTAAGTTGATAATTTTGTATGGCCCTCCAATGATGTTATGAATATCCAAATGCCCCTTGGCAAAAGCAAAAGGTTCCCACCCAAATAGAGCAGATGAAGCCATGGATTGAAAGATTTGATGGGTAAAGGTTTTACTCCAGCATGGTTCTCTGCTTTTCCATTATGGCCAAACCTGGGAGAAGTGACTTCATAAGCACACCTCACATTTTCAAACGTAATTAATCTCTCCACCTCACCAGTCCCCTTCCACCCTTTGCACTGCAGCCACAGGGTGGTGTGTTATTAAGCATATCTCTGAGCATGCCATTTCTCTGCTTGAAACTCCCTAATGGCTCCCCACACTTTTGCACCAAGCCCAACATGAAAGCTTTGAAGATCCTTATAATGTGCCCCTTTTCATTCTCTGGTCTCACCTTTTGCCGATCCTCCTCCCCCCTCCCAACACACACACACACACACACACACACACACACAGCTCTGATCATATGAACTGTGTGGTGAACCCATCCTTGCAGGCCTGCACATGCCTTTCCCTGTGCATGGAGTACAGTCCCTGATCCCACCATTGTCTGATTTCTGGGCCACCTTCAAAACCCAAATGTCACCCCTACCTAGGAGCCTGTCCTGCCCCTAGATTCTTCACTCTGGAACTGGGTGAGAGCCTGTCAGTTGAGCGCCTCTAACACCCTGCTCTGACTGCCCTGTCACACCCACTCTGACTTGTCTCTTTACTGTTCTGCTGCCCTCACTGGCCTTGAGCTTCTGAGGATGGACCCTGCCTCTTTAAGCTTCATATGCCCAGTGGTTAATATAAGACCTAGTATAGATTTAAAAGACACTTAATAGCAGTTTGATGAATGAATACATGATTGAATGAATTGAAAGAAAACCAAAAGGAAAAATGGAAGGCAAATCCTTTGGGGGAAATCAGTTCTATTACACTCAGGTGCCAGATTTTCTTGTTTCCTACTAGAAGGAGGAGAAAAGAACTGAGGGGCCCTGTTCCTTCTGCAAAAGGGCTCCCAAGAGGGGGTGGGGTGGCTGAGGCAGCATTTCCTCGGTAGCATGAGTGCAAGGGAGCTCCCAGGGACAGGAACCCACAGCTATGCAGGAGCAGCTCGCTCCAGAAGACGCGTTCTCTGGCAATTTTCCCCAAACACCAAGGCGTGTGAGATTATAACACAATAAACATAATCTCGCTTTCTAATTAAAAGTGCGACATAGATCATTCTGAGATGTCAGTGGGGTCACCAGGGTGTTTGTATCACCGCCGTGAGCTGGGGGCCTTCACACATTGTGATCCACCCCCCTCGTGTTCTTTGCTGTGGTGATTGCAAATGACAAATGAGGAAGCAGGCAATGAGGTAGCATTGGGTTAAGGGGACACGGTGCCTCAGTCATTTGAGGTCTGAAGTGAAATGGCTCTGTGTTCTTTGGGCAACTAGTGTTTCTCTGTTGGCAAATGGGGATGTGAGTGCATCATCCTGAGTCCTGGCCGAGTGGAGCAGGGAGAGGCGGCTCCAGCTCCCCTCCAAGGCCTGACTCCACTGGCAAGATGCCCTTGAACTGTTCCCCCTCCACCACCCCCACCTTGGAGTCAGCCAAGCCAGCTTCTCTGCCCAGGCCCATGAGGAGGGCATAGGCATGCTGGGGTACACCTGCCTCTCTGGACCCAAAATGGAGTGCTCTCACCCATTAGGAGAGAGAACAGCAAAAACCAGGAGAACAAAACAAGACGGCAGGCCCTTGATGGGCTGGAGGCTTTTTTAATTGTGCAGGAGAAAAAGAAAAGGATTCTGCCGTACCCCTGGTTTAGGGATGCAACTGCCCTCCCTCCTGACCCCCTTCTCCCTCCCACCACCCCAGAACCCAACCTCTGGAGGGAGCAGTGCTGGCTGTGGAGAGGCAGGGCCAGGCAGGAGAAGCTGATATTCTAGTCATGGATCTCTCTGTAAAAGGGAGAGCAGGATTGGGACAGTCGGGGAAGGGGGGTAAAGGAGGTCAGAGTGTTGCCATCCTACGCTGCCTTTTGGGATATTGATTTCAAACTGTTTAATAAGAACAAGGGTTAGAAAGAACCCTTGACCTTCCTCCCTTTCCTTCCCAAGGGATGCAGACAGGAAATGTTAGGCTGTTCCCTTTGTCTGATTTGAATGAATGGTAAACGAGGGCTTCAGGCAGGGCCAGTGGGCTAGATGGTTTCTGAGTCTCCTAGCTAGGCTTTGCCTGCCCGTGTGTTTCTCTCTTCCTCAACTACCTGAAATCACCCACTCTCACTTTTGAAACCTAAGACCCCGTCCCCCTCTCCTCTCCTTCGTCCAGAATGTCTTGTGTACCCAACGTTGCCTCACTCACTGTCTTTGGAATTTTCACACCTGTGAATTCCCCATGGGCATGTATTAAAAACTTTACTTTCTCCTGTCAATTGGATGATTAGCCCAGCCAGAAGAACAGAGAAGGTGGGAGGAAAAGTATTACTTTTTTAACCCCCAGAGTGAAAAGACCTCCAGCAGAAGGCAGGGGGCAGCAGTGACACAGGGACGAGAGAAGACAAGGGTATACGAAGCCAAGTGAAGATTTCTGTGAGGCTGGTGTACCCTGTATGTGGCTGCAAGTCAGGGGCCACCACAGTAGACGGGGCTGTGGGATCAGGTCCCCAAAGGGGGTCACATGAGGGCGGGATATTCGTGATCCTCATGAAGAGGTTCAGCAATCAACAACCACTCTCTTCAAATCCTAAAGTGAAGGGGTTCCACAAAACTGTTGGCAGCCCCAGGTATGAGATGGGTGGGGTCAGACGGGGGACCTGGGTTCAGCAACCTCAGTACTTCAGTTCTGGCTAGGAAAGAATTCAAAGCCAAGACTCAGACCATAAGAGAAGCTTTATTTAGAAAATCACAAAGGTAGATACAAATTACGGATGCAAAAGAAGGGCCCTTAGAACTTAGGAGAGAGAAAGGCAAAGGAAAGGTGCCTAGGGGGAGAAGGACTAGGGGAGGGGAGAAGGAGAGGGAGAGGAGAATGACATGGATATACTCATGGGAGACAAAGCCGCTAGGTCCTCCATCCCACAGGCTTTTAAGGGTAGAGATTTTAGGAGAGCTTCCAGGGGAAGATCTCAATAGAATACTCATCAACTTTCCAGGTGAGGCCTTTCAGGTCCTGGTCTTCACCGATTGGTCCGTACCAGGGGAAGGGTCATTAATCAATGCAGCTGTTCCTGAGGTGAGCCATGGCGCCCCTTGTCTGGTTTTGCTGTTTTTCTGGGCTTAGAGCTGAAACAACTGAGGCCTAGATGTATTTGAGGTAGGTCATAACCTCGATGTCCTGTGGGCTTAATGCTAAGGACTATTCTATGGCCCCGTGTTTGTTTCCCTGCTAAGGAGATCTAACCTGCATGACTAGGAGAAGGAAGGTTACCCTGGGCACCTGAGGTCCTTGTTTTCGCTGTTTTGCTGGTTGCTAGGCATCCGGGTGGCCTTCTGTACCTGACCCATTGTCCTTGCTCTGCTCACGTCTGTCTAACTGCCGACCACAAAACTAGTCGGATTCGGGCTTTTCTTTAGTCAGAGGTCTCTGTTTAAAGGCCAGCTTGCATCAAAGCCACGCATATAAAACAGATAAAAGCCAAAAAGCAGGAACTACTAATTGGCTATCAACTGAAAAATGGATAAACAAAATGTAGTTTATCCATCTGATGGAATAATATTTACCCTTAGAAGGAATGAGGGCTGATTTAGGCTACAACATAGATGGACTTTATGCTGTGTCAATGTAAGGAATGGCCAAACCTGTATGAATGTTTGAGTTTATTTGAGCCAAGCTGATGACAATTGCTGGGAAGCAAAATCTTAACAGATTGAGAAAACGCACTATAAAATGGGAGTTTTACCACTTAAAAATATTTTATTGATTTCAGAGAGGAAGGGAGAGGCAGAGATAGAAATATCAATGATGAGAGAGAATCACTGATCAGCTGCCTCCTGCTCGCCCCCCACTGGTGATCCAGCCTGCAGCCCGAAACCTGGGCATGTGCCCTGACCAGGAATCAAACCGTGACCCTCCTGGTTCATAGGTGGATGCTCAATCACTGAGCCACACTGGCCTGGCAAGCACTTATTTTATACATCAGAATCGAAGGGAACTCCATTGGTGATAGATTAGAGAGGTAGGAGAATGCAAAGGGAAACTCTTTGGGGTTGGATAAAAAGTAAAATGAATATGCACATACTTTTTTATATTGATGGATATAGGATAGTTAACAGTCAACAATTAAATGATAAGAGTAACAGTGAGGGGATTTGTGGTCTCTGCTCTGTGCAGATCATTCCAGGAGTCAGGGAAAACACCCAATATTTTTCCTTAGCAAAGGCCAGTTTTGCCTAAACGGAGCCTGCGGTCTTCTTTTGCATCTATGATAACACACCTTTGGAATGTCAGAATTTCCGAACTCATCAAAGTGTTTTGCCCCTGACCTTGGAAGCTGGAGTCACTTGACCCCTGCTGCTCCTCCTTCCCAGACTGAGCTCTGCCCTCTATTCTGGAACCAGTTCTGACTTTAGTGGGGGCGGAGTGTTAAACATCCAGTAAACCTAGCCACAGATTCCTCTCTGACTCACACAGCCCTAATACTTACCCAATGGGTCCGACCCCACCTTAAATCCCAGCTCGAACCCCTACCTACCTGGTCACCCAGCCAGAAACTTGCAAGGCAGTCAACGCTCCTCCCTCCCTCCCTTCTCACATG
>PVJC01040066.1:0-15935 GCA_004026665.1 Murina feae
GAGACTGAGACCTGGTAGGTGATGAGCAGCTACTGCTGTTGGCGCAGCACCTTTTTTGTCTCCCCTTTCACTGTGCTTTTCCTGCAGGAACCTCTGCACCCTCTGATCACATGATTCTGGAGGAGATGTCCGTCCCCAGACTCTCCCCTGCCCTTCACACTGGCTTGCCTATGACATCTTGTCTCTGTTACCAGTGTCCTCCCCTGCAAGCAATGGAATGTGCAACTAACAACGACTCCAACAATAAAGACAGTTCATTACCTATCGTAAGAAAAAAATCTGGAGGGCCGAAAAGTCTAAGTTTGGTGCAACTGTTCATATCGTCAAAGACCCAGATTTTTACCATTCTCCTGGTGTTACTGTGCTTGGTGGTTGCCTTGTGGCGGCGAGATGGCTGCAGTGGCTGCTGTATCATGAATGCTTCCAAGAGCAAGGATGCAAGAATCTTCCTTCTTGCTGGCCTGACTTTTATCAAGGAGAGAAGACACTAGCATACTTCTTTTTATATTTATAAATTTCAGGTTTCATGCATGGACCACTAGCTAGCTCTCTGAATGATTAAAGTTGTCCAGGTGTAAAACCTGGATTCTTTATTATTATCTTTTTAATTTTAAGTTTTTTAAAATATATTTTATTGATTTTTTACAGAGAGGAAGGGAGAGGGATAGAGAGTTAGAAACATCAATCAGCTGCCTCCTGCACACTCCCTACTGGGGATGTGCCCGCAACCAAGGTATATGCCCTTGACCGGGATTGAACCTGGGACCCTTGAGTCCACAGGCCGACGATCTATCCACTGAGCCAAACCAGTCAGGGCTGGATTCTTTATTTTTGACATGGCTAGTTCTAGGTAGAAATCCAGTGGTATCTTGCCTTGTGATAGAAATGGATACTCATGGAATTGGGTACAGAGTGGATATTGTGAAGGTGTAGGGATGAAGGACCGTGTGTGGGGCTGACTTTCTTAGAGGTCTTGTGCAATAAAATTGTATTGTTTATTATTTTTTTAATGAATTATGCACTATACTGATCAGATTACAATTGAAGACCTTTGGCCCATCTCGGGCATCACATTTTTAAAAAAATATATTTTTATTGATTTCAGAAAGGGATAGAGAGATAGAAACATCAATGATGAGAGAGAATCATTGATCAGCTGCCTCCTGCACACCCCTACTGGGAAGTGAGCCTGCAACCTAGGCATGTGCCCTTGGCTGGAATTGAACCTGGAACCTAGAACCCTTCAGTCCGCAGGCCAACGCTCTATCCACTGAGCCAAACTGGCTAGGGCTGTTTTTCTTTTGTTGTTGTTTTGTTCATCCTCACTCAAGGACATTTTTTTTCAATGGGGCCAGGGATCGAACCTGCAGCCCAGGTATGTGCCCTTGACCAGGAATCGAACCTTTGGTACGTGAACCAGTGTTCACATCCCCAAGCACACTGGCCAGGGCAGGAATGTATTGTTTTCCTATTGGTGCAGAATAAAGGACTATTCACTCAGTGGTTCGATGGCACCTTTGAGATGGGAACGTTTAAGCCAAGTCTCAAAAAGAAAGAGTCAGTTACTCGGAGTTGAGGAAAGGGGAATTTAAATGAGATGGTTTGATGAAACATCATGCCTGACACATAGAAAGTCAACGGTGGCTGTGGTTTTTATTGGCTCCAAGGTCAGGGAAGTGGTGAGGAGAGAAGCTTTAGGTCAATGGCAGCTGATCAAGCTGGTTGAGAAAATGAAGCTTTAGCCCGTAGCAGGGGAAGGCTACGATGGTTTTTACAACTGAATTGTCGCCCTTGCTGCTGTTGGGAGAGGGCTGCGCGCTCCAGGGAAAAGGACAGCGGTGTTTGTCACCAGGGGTTGGATGGTCCCTGACTGCCTTTATGCCCCTCTCATTCTTCCTCAGTCTTCTCCTCCCACCCCCCAAGCCTTTTGAGTCCAGGGGGAGACCGAGCAACAGCCAGTGTATTGATGCCTCGCGCTGGAGCAGCACTTGGCAGTTGGCAGAGCGCTTTCACGTTTCTTTTCCTCAGAACAGGGAGGGGAAGTGCTTCTGTGCTCTCTCCATGTCACAGCTGAGAAACCAAGTCCCAGGCAAGCTGAAGGGTCTGCTCAGAGCTCCCAGGTCAGGAGGGTTTGCCATCACTGAGCCCAGGAAAGCCTCATCCCTCCCCATTTGTGCATGTTGGGGGTGAGGGCAGGAATGAGGGGCATTGCTCTGAAGGGGCGACACTCTGTGGTTAACCGCTTACCCACCAGAAAAGCAGCCACACGCCCCCACTGTATGGCGAGGACATTCCTCTCCCTGGGTTACAAGACAGAGAGGAAACCAAGCGGGTTTACAAGCTGACGCGACAAGAGACACTGGCTCATAAACCCGCTCCGCCTGGTCTTCCGGCAAGCTGCGTTCGTCATCGTCTCTCCTGTCGAATTCTTTCTTCTCCACTCGGTCTCCTAGCCATGAATGCGCTGGCTTTGCCAAGGTTCTCAGGCTCCTCCATGACCTCCTGCCCTTCCCGGGGGCTCCGCTGGGACAGGAAATTCACCCACTCACTCCTTTTTTCCTTCTAGCACCCATTTCTTTGTCCATCATTTGTTCATATGTTCATTTGTCCATCCATCCATCCACCCACCATCCATCCTTAGAGTCATTACTGTGTTCTGGAGGTTATGAGTGTTGACTAGCGGTGGCCCTGTCCCGAGAGAGTGGATTAGCAGTGGCCCTGGTTGTTGTGATATGTCAGGTAGCATAAAGAGAAGGAAAAGCCCAAGGGAGGGGTTGGCTGTGATGATGATGGTGATGATGATGGTGGTGATCATGGTGATGATGATGATGATTATTATAATGATGATAGTGATGGTGTGGGCAGAGATTTGGGACACATCACCTTGGGCTCAGCCTCCCCTGAATGCACTGGAATTGGATAGTCCAGGGAAGATGTCTAAGGACCTTCATGATTTGATGTGATGCCACAGCGTCTCCCCTGAGCCTCCTCAGGGAAAGGAGGTGGTCTTATAGAAGCCCCCATGCCTTAGAAAAGGTGGATGCTGGACTTTGGATATGTCTCCTAATCAACCTTCTTCTCAACATTTCCCCCACCACGCATCCGTGGGAGAGTGTTCCTTCCGAAACACAAACCTGGGCATATTCCTCCCCCTCCTCAAAACTTTCTGTGGCTCCCCAGGGCCGTTAGGATAACGCACAAGATTCTTTGCTTTGCTCCACAGTGCCTTTTTAAGCTCCCCTTCCTCTGCACTTATTCTAGAACCTGTGTTCCAGCTTATTCCATGGACACTCACAGGCCTCCGTGCCTCCTCTCACTCTGCTTCCTGTCCAAGGGGCATGCTGGTCGACTGGTTCTCCAGAAAGAAAATTCACAATGCTGATTGGTAGCATTTGCCAATTTCTGTGGTGTAAATTCTCTCATTATGGCTGATTTCAAACGACTGATAACATTACTGAAAGCAGAGTTGGGAAGAGATGAAAAGTATGGATTCTTGCAAGCCCTTCCCCCTTTCTCCACCTGAGGCAGTATAGTGTCCAAGTTAAGAGCACCACACTCCCAGTTTCCCCTTTGGAACTGCGTGATCTTGAGCAAGCTGCTTAAGCTTTTTAAGCCTCTGTTTTCCTTTCTCAAAAATGGGGATAGGGATAATATGTCCTTCATAGGACCATTGTAAGAATGAGAGGATATATGAAAGTGCTTAGTACAATGCCTGACACCTGGCTAGTGCTTAATAAACTGTCCACTGTGAAACACTTCCCCATCTTTCATCTTCAACTCAAAGCCACCTGTTCCCTGAAGGCTTGTGTGATTTCTTCATTGAACAAAACCACTCCGTTTATACATCAAAGCATATTTCTTGCGCCTTTCTTTATCACTGAAGTCATTTTAACTTGCAATGTGATTACTGGGTCTAAAGACCCAGCGGATGGCTTAATTTCTTGTTGTATCTTCTGTGTTTTGCAGAACTAGGCACACAGTAGGTGCTCAAACCCATCTTTCGGGACGATTGGTGAGGTCGTGTATGAAGCAGGTATGTTTGCAGTGGGGAGAGTGGAGGGCAGGAGCCAGAGATAAGGATGGACATGGACATTTGTGTCCCTGATAGGAGGCAGAAGGGAGAGGAGCTAGTGGCATATGTTGGAGGAACTAGTGTGTGCACATGAGTGAAGATGGACATCTGGCCAGGTGGGCGCACCTGGCCAGCCAGGCGGCCTTCATTTCTCACAGCTGAGAATGTCACAGCTCTCCCAGCTGGGGCACAGGAGCCGGCTCCCAGGGATGGGCTGGTCTGTGATGGCAAAGCAGGCGGGCTGGTTATTAGAGAGAAGCCAGCACAGGGCTGAGACTCAATGGAAAAATAAACCCACATCATGCCAGACAGGCTTGGTTCCAGGCTGGGCGAGTTAATAAACCAGCTCTGAGGTGGTTTGGAGCCACCGTGGAGAGGCCGGGGAGGAATTTTCTCATTTCTCGTAAAACCTTAATCAGTGCTAGTCACTCCCAGTGATTCTGAGGGCTCAGCATAGCCACCAGCAGCAAGCTACAGGGACACCTCTGAGGCCGCTTTGTCTAGGGAGCAGAGCTGGGCCTGTGGGGAACGCACATCTGTCCCCTCACTGGACCACAAGCAACTGTGAACTCACTGAGAGCAGGGACAGGTCTGGCAGGCACAGTGCCTGGGACATGAGGGGACCCATAAGCCTTTGCTGCTGCCCCTCAGTTAACCGAGGGGCCCGTCGACTTCACTCCAGCCCCTGGCTCATTGCTCTCTCCTAACACTTCTCTGCTAGTTTCTTTTCTCAATCTGGTTTCCCTCTAGAACATCAGTGTTCTGCTCACTCTGTATTATCAGGGCCTTGAGCAGCACGTGGCATGTGGTAGGAGCTGAATGGTGGGGTGGTTGAGGTGGAAACCATCTTGTGAACACGCCTCTAGGATCCTCAGGAGGGCGCCGGCCTACTCCACGGGCCACCCTCCACACCCAGCTCCTCACAGAGGCCCTAGGCCTGCTCTGGCACATGACATCCCAGGGACCCACCTGGCCACATGGAACCCCTTCTGTCATTGGCAGCTCCTGCTCATGTCCTTTCCACTGCCTGCTCTCTGGCTGGGCAGGTGCCAAGAGAGGACACGGGCATGGTCAGGCCCCAGGCTGCGGGCAGCCACTCCATTGCACCCCAGCAGACGAGTGGAGGGCTCCGGGCTCTGGAGCCAGACTTACGGGGTTGAATCCCAGTTCAGCCCTTACTGTCTGCGTGAGCTTTGGCAAGTTACCTAATCTCTCAAAATGTGCCTCACTTTCCCCCTCTGGGAACCACGCCTGCTTGGCAGAACTGTTGTGAGGATGAAAAGGAAGAGAAGACGAGGGTGTAGGTCAAGATCCCGACCTGAAGGTGAGGCCCAGCTCTGCCACTTGCCAACGGTGTGACTTCAGGCGAGTCACATAATTTTCCGGACCTCCGTTTCCTTGTTTATAAGTCCGGGGATATTGTACTGCATCCTTCCGAGGATTCACTGAGACAGTGCACTTCAAAGAGCCCAGCGCCGTGCCTGGCATACAGTAAGAGCTTAGCACAAGCTACTTGTATGATCCCAGATCTGAGCATAAAGCCTGGCACGAGGGATGTACTTTTGCGGGGGGGGGGGGGGGGGGGAGGGGGGGGGGCAGCGTTAATTCCTTCCACCCTGGCGGAGGTCAAGCATGGCCCCTGGGAAGCCTTGGCCCCGGTTGGAACCTCTCAGTTTGTGCCTCCTGTCCCACCCTCAGCCTGGGTTTCTGGTGAGGGACAGCCACCCTGGGTCAGGGCAGGGCCTGGAGCAAGGAGAGCCTTCAGCTTTCAATTTCTGCAGCTCCCCCTTCCCTTCCTGAGCCCATTCCATCCCTATTAGCTTCCTGGCTGCCCCAGCTCTTCCTCTCTCCTTTGAAATCCCTGCCTCTGTCCCGGGTCCTCCAGACATTGCACAAAGGCCTCTTGGATTCCAGCCTTGGCCCCAGAGGCCAGCTCCGTAATTCAATTACCACGAGTAGGATTTCTCCTTTCTTTCCCCCCTCTTCCTCTCCCTTCCTTTCTTCCTTTTCTTGTCTTTTTTTTTTTTTTTCCCTCCTTTAGATCAAAAACAAAAAGACAGACATTGTGACCCTCAGAAGATTCTGTGACTGAAAAAGTCCTGGGGTCCAGCCTCCACTAATGAAATACCGAGAATTTTCTCCCTCCGAACACGTGCGGGCGGCATTGGATGTGTGCTCTTTATCTGGGGCTTCTTTCTTGTGCCTCCCTTCGACGCTGGGGGCGCACGTAGGTTCCTTATCAGAGACTGACAGCTGTCCCCCTGTCTGCCCAGCCTGGCCTCGGGCGGCCTCCTGCTGAACCCTGGGGTAGAAGGTGTCCAAATAAGGACTTACTCCACTTCTGAGCGGGATGCTTATTCTTTGCAGACCTTACACATGTGAAACCTGCGGCTGGGTTATTGCCTGGAAGAGCAGGCCAGGGGTGCAGTGGGGGACAGGGCAGTCGGGGCTGAGTCAGACCCCGTCCTAGTTCAGGCTCCTCTGTGTTGTGTGACGGAGGCAGGTCACTGGCCTTGCTGGGTCCTGCTTGCCTGTGGACCACAGTGCTGTCTGCAGTCCAGTAAACGTGGGCTTCGTGTCCACCACACATGAGCTTAGTGTCCACCATGCTTCTGCCTCTACACCAGGGTTTGTGGACTGAAACGAAAAGAAACAACACACCCTAGACCTCCAGGAGTTTAGAGAAGATGGTCTTGGGAGCACTTTCTGGCTCTGACATCTAAAAGCAGCAAAGACACAGAAAAGACACAGGCGCTGGTCAGGCAGGGGCTAGCAGGAAACCACGTGTCAGAGATAAAAGAATTTTTGTTGCCCTTTTAGTGATTTTTCTGGAACAAATGGTGTCTTAAAGGCGAAAGGACTCTAAGTATTCGGCTGTCCCAATTCCTCACCAATTAAGGAAGTCCTTCAAAAAATGGAAAGGCCAAATGCTCTCCTCACATCTTCCTGGAGAGAGAGCCGCCCCTAGGAGGCAGCACAGAGCACGGTGGGAGAGCTGGCCTCCCAGTTAGCATCCCTCACTCACCCCACTTCTGCCCCCACAGGGCCTCACAGGGGAATAGTCATTACATATTAAATGGAGAGAAGCTGGACAATTGAGATAAGCCAGGAAAGAAAGGTTAAAACCCCTCTCCACCCCCCTCACCCCAGGGGTTGCTGTGGACAGCTGTCAGCCTGGGATGAGGGTTGTATGGTTCAAGCCCAGCCTGGACCAGAGACGGCACTTTCCGGGCGACCTCGAAAGCACACTCAGAACCTGCCTCTGCCGAGACCTGTGGCTCCATGACACCACCCGGCCAGTGGCTAGAGGATGCCGGGTCCAACACTGCACACAATAGGGTCATAATCCCGTTTCCCTAACCTCCTGCCCCAGGAGTTCAGTGTAGACTCCAGAAACTTCTTCCTTCTACTCCCATGTAGCATGCTGTCCGAATCCTTGTCAGCGCTGTGTGTGAGCTCATTTACATGTCTATCCTCCTCCTCCTCCAAGCCCCCATAGCTCTCATGGTATCTGAACCATGTAAGTCATGCACAGGGCTTGGTATACAGTAGGCACTAAATGAATAAACACATCCCCTCAGTGCACTCCTGGCTGGGGATCTTTACAGGTCAGATTGGTCCTGAAACCCAGTGACCTAGAGCAAAACAAACAAACACACAAACTTCAAGTCTTTACTCTTAGTCCTGAGACAAATTGTCTTTCTTATTGTGGTCTTCTTGGCCTTTACTTTCCTAAAAGTAATTACTACATATCTATCTATCTATCTATCTATCTATCTATCTATCTATCTATCTATCCTATCTATCTATCTATCTATCTATCTATCTATCTAATCTATCTATCTATCTAGATCTATAAGGAGGACAGTGTTACTCCGTTGGGACACCTGGGGGATGAGGGTAAACAATATAAGTTACTGTAAAGAGTAGCTATTATGCTTCTGACCCAGGCTACTTGCCTTTTCCCGTTTATCCTATGCAATCACCACCCTTTGCTGAGATGTAGAGAAAATGGAGCCTCAGGGAGGATAAAGACTTGTCCGAGGGCGTTGTGCCCATCACGAGTGTCGTTCATCAGATATTTTTGGTGGAACTTCATGCCACCTGGTAGGATTGTACTTCCTGTAGAATTATCAGTGGCCAAGCACTTGCTTTAGCTAATAAAATGTGAGTGCCTCGTTGCCTTCCACTGCCCAGGCACGTGGTGGCATTTCAGATGGTGGGGAGCCCTGTTAGAGACTTGGCTTTGGAGGGAGGGTATCATGGAGCAGAGCCTCCCACCAGCTTGCAGTCGACATGCTGCATGAGTGAGAAACAGGCCTTGTTTTAAGCCTCTGAATCTCGGGACGTTTGTTGCTGCAGCTTAACCCAGTCCCTCCTGAGGCAAACAGTTGCAAAGCGAGTGAGGTGGCAGAGCTGGAATTTGAATCTCAGTATGTCTGGCTCTACAGCTACTTCTGCTCCCACTGTTCCCATAGTCCTTGCGACTGTGTTTTGAGGGCACATGGACTGTCCTATGGTGAGAGCTCAGAACCTTTACTGTGTTGATGATGCACACACGGGAAAGTCTCCTCCTTTGCAAGCTCAAACAGGTAGTCTGCCACAGGCCATTGCAGTAAAGAGGGTTGAGTGAGCAATGGGTAGTATAAAAATCACAATCACAGTAACAAAAAAGGACAACTAAAGCGTGCTTACTTTGCATCATCTATTGTGTTGAATACTTCAGGTCTTCACAACCACCCTCAGGAGTAGGAACTATTATTTTATCCACTTTACAGACTTAGAGGGTTTAGTAACGCATCCAAGTTGATCCATCCTTGTATCGTGGAAGGGTTTCCTGTCAGTCAAGGCAAAAATGGAAAGCAATCGATTACACACATTGCATTCTCTTTCTAAAGGAAGTGATTAGTGCTGGGAAGAGTCTGACTTCCCAAGAAAACTGAAGTTTTTCCCTGGTCATTTATAAGGACTCCTGCAGAGTGCATGACTTTTATAAAACCGTTTGCTTCAAAATAATTTTGAGATTATAGAAAAGTTGCAAGAATAGAACAGAGATCCCTGTATACTCTTTACTCAGATTCACCTCTGTTAACATCTGCCCTGTTTACCCTATCATTCTGTCTCTATAGACAAATGACTATTAGTTTCCGAACCATTTGAGAGTAAGTTGCAGACAGTATTTCTCATCCAGATTTGGGTCCAGATGCACACGTTACATTTAGTTGAGGTGTCTTTGTAGACTCCTTTCATCTAGAATAATTCCTCAGACTTTCATTGATGTTTTTCCAGAGCAGCCCTTTTACTTATAGAATGTCCCTCACGTTAGGCTGGAATAAAGTTTCTTCCTGCGGAGATTTGGGCTACGCATGTTTGACAGGGATGTCACTGCGGTGATGTCCTGACCCTCTCAGGACATCACAGCAGGAGGCTCAGGATCCTGTGTGCCCCATTGTTGTGGATGTTGACTTTATCTTCTTGAATAGGAGTGTCTTCCAGCTTTCTCTGAGGCAGAGTTACTATTTTTCCTTTAAAGTTAGTAAGTGATTGTGGGGAGATACCTTGAGACTCTGAACATATCTTATGAATCCTCAAACTTTTACACACTAGTTTTAATACCTATTGATGATCTTTAGTGCATTTTAAAAAAAACACCCGTGGCTTTATTAAAGCTAAAACATTTCTTCCCAAGACAATTTCTCATATAGAGCCATCATGGCCATCTATGCGATCACCTCTGCTCACAAAGACCATTTTCAACTCACTGGACTGACCGAAGGTTCTTGGTATTCCTTGACTGCTTGTCCCAAGAGCAGTCAGGCGGAGGGAGGAAGACTGTGGAAAACATGAGGTCCTTCCCAGTATTTGGGGGTGAGCAAAGGCTGCTACTCTTTGTAGGAACGGGTGATAGAAGGAAGGAGAGATTCACATCTGAACAACCAAAATCTGTTGTATTAATTTGCTAGGGTTGCCTTAAAAACATCACGCACAGGGTGGTGTAAACAACAGAAATTTATTGTCTCAGAATTCTGGAGGCTGGAAGCCCAAGATCAAGGGGCCAGTAGGGCTGGATTTTGCCGAGACTTCTCTGCTTGGCCTGTGGATGGCCATCTTCTCCCTGTGTGCTCACTGGCCTTCCCTCAGCGTGTGACATCCATGGTATGTTTTCTTCATCTTATAAGAACACCCACCCCATTGGATTAGGGCCTGCCCTTTGATCTCATTTCATCTTAATTACCTTTTCAAAGGCCCTGTCTCCAAATACAGTCACATTGGGAGGTGAAGATTAGGACTTCAATAGATGAATGGGGAGGGGACACAATTTAGTCATAACACCTGGATGCGGGGGAGGGGGGTCATGAGGACTAAAGAATGACCTAGAAGTGTACACGTTCTTCCCTATAGCGATATTAAACCTATAGAACCAACCCCTTAGACTTCATCATGTTCCATTCCTAAATCTGGCCCTTGGCTCTCTGGACACTTTGTTTATACTTTCTTGGCAATAAGAGGTCTATGTATAAAGAGGAAACTCCTCAGATCCAGCCACAAAGTCTTTTTTCACTTTTTCCCCTTCTCCAAGCTCCACTCTCAGAGGGCTCACCGATGAAGCAGGCGGAGGAGAGTGCTCCCCGTTTTCTCTGCGCCTCGAGTCTTAGGGTTTAGCTTTCTTTCTCGTGGCATCAGCCGCAGCTGCTTCAGACTCTCTTTCCTTCTTCTAAACCCTGTTGTGCCTCGAGTAGGTCCTCCCCAGAGTCTGACGCATGAAGCCCCAAACCCACTTGGGCGCGGTCCCTAGTTTTCTCTCTTCCAGACCCTCCAGGGTGGTGCCAAGTGGGAGGAGGTGGAACGCAATTCTCTGCTTTCCTGCAACTCAGCAAATTGTATTTTATGAGTTTTAATCCACATGAAAGGGCCCCCAACTAAGTCTCTCTGGGTTCATTTGGAATGTTGAATTAATTTGGAAAACAAGGGGAAAAAGCAACTTGGTTTTAGCCCAGCGAGGAATCATGACATTTTACCAACTTCTGTCACCCCTTTGCATTTCCTTCATCTCCTTCGTTGGTACTCCTTCTAGAACAATCTCAGGTAAAGTGGGAATGGTGACAAAAATCCTGTCCTGTTGTGAAGGTCACATTGTGTGTGTCCTTATTCACCCAAGATGGGAGGGAGCCCTGGACTGGGCACAGGACACCTCGGTTCTGATCCTGCTCCTCACTGTTTACCTTCCTCAGTCTTTCAGAAGTCCTTGAGTTCTGCATGATGTCAAGACCACGAATGGTTTACTCGCGGGAAAGTGGCAGCTACTGACAATGCTCTCCTATACATCCTTGTATCTCAGATCCATTCTCTGCACGGCTGCTGGAAGGATCTAGAAACATAAATGGGCTTACTCGACCTCACTGTGCTTAAATCCTTCAGTGACTCCCAGCTGCTCTGAGGGTAGAATCTGTCATCATCATCATGGCTTGGGAGTCCCTGTATGGCCCAGCCTCTGCTCATCTCTCCAGCTCTTTCCTGGACCATACTCACTCCCCTCTAGTCACCCAGATTTCTCCATTTCTGCATGTCCACTGTACCCCTCTAGCCACACCGCCACTGCATACACTGTTTCTTTGTCCTAGACATGCTTCATCGCCACCTCTTTTTTGGACCTAATAGACACCCACTTTTTCTATAGCTCTCAGCTCAGGGTCTGCTTCTTCCAGGCAGCCTCCTGGACTAAGACAAATATTACCTTTGTTCACTCCCCAACGCCAAGTTTCACTTCTTTGAAGCAGTTACCCACCCAAACTCGTTCTACATTTGTGTGGGTGATGGTTTTATGAACTGTCTTTTCCAATAGACAATGAGATTCTGAAGGCGGTGCCTAATATGGTAACTGAAACACAGCAGGCACTTGGGAATAATTGGTGAATGAATGAATGAATGAGTGAGTGAATAAATGAATTAGTACAGACATTAGTCCCCTTTTTTAAGTCATTAGCTGCAAATGACTCTACGTAATTTTTAAAAAATTGATCAGAGAGAGAGAGAGAGAAACACTGAGAGAGAGAGAGAGATTTATTGATTGCCTTCTGCACAGGCCCTGACTGGGGATCCAACCTGAAACCAGGGTATGTGCCACCACCTTATCGTGTACAGGATGACACTCCAGCCAAACAAGCCGCATCAACTGGAGCAACCCCACATCATTCTCTAGAAAAGGCCAGTGTATCCTGCCCCAGCACAGGTGCTCCGAAGGCACAGCTATTGACAGTGCTGGCCAGCAGCCAGGTCACTGACACCTCCTAGGACTTGGTGCAAAGCCAAGGTGAGGAACAGTTCCTGCTCATCTGTAAGGGGGCATCACTATAGCACCCAATCACGGGGGTGTGGAGAAGATTAAATAAGAATAAGGTGTAGGAGGTTTTGCACAGTGCCTGGTATAGAACAAGTGCTCATGTGTCTGTCCATTCTTCTTTTAGTAGCTTCTTCCTCGCATTGTCTGCCAATGTACTCCCCTGGAGTGAATGAATCTGGAGCCAGGACTGCAGTCCTGAGTTTGCCTGCACATTCCTCCTTTCCTCTTTCTTACAGATGTTGTTATCTGGAGCTCTCATTGTCCCTGCTGTTCTGACCTGCACAGGCTGTTGCCGTCCACATCTTCGTGAGCAGGAGTGTTAACTGGGAACATCATTCTGGACCGACAATTGAGTGTGGAAGTGAGGGGCTTTGCAGGGAGCGTGCCTGCGGATCTTGGTGCACACTGAGGATTGGAGCCTTGGCACATCTCTGCAGAGAACAAGTGAGGCTTAAGAGAAAGGAATGTCTATGGGGGCCATTCTCATGATAGGGAGCATGAGCCTTGAACTTCAAGGTTGACAGACCTGGATTCAAATCCCACCTCTCTGCAGGAAATCTTTCTTGAGCATTGCCTTTCTAAATAGGGTAGGATTAGGGGGCACATGAGAGAGGGCGCCACCTCCAAAATGCATCCTATATGGGCACATTTCTCTGCTCCAAGGCCTGAGTTCACCATAACCTCTCTCCTCTGCTGCTGCAGATGCTGCTGCAGATGCTGCTGCTCTCCCCGCTTCCACTCCCACCAGCCCTCCTCCCCACCCTCAAATCAATTCTCCACACAGCAGCCAGAATAATCATTTTAAGAGGTAAGTCAGATCACATCTCCACTCTGCTCAACCTTCCATTGCTTGTCGTCACACTTGGATACAACCCAAACCCCTTACTGTGACCTAACAGGCAATAAAACCTGGCTCCTGCCTTCTCCTCCACATCCTCCCATCCTCCCCTGCGCCACTTTGCCCCTTCCACTCACTCTCCCTTTTCTCTGCTCCTCAAACCCCAAAGCTCATTTGCCATTTGCAGTTCCATCCTTCTGGAAACTTCTTCCCCTTTCATCTGTCAGGTTCCTTCTGGTCATCCAGGTGTCAACTCGAATGTCCCATTTTCAGAGAAGCCCTTTCTGACCCAGAGATTTAAATGCTCCTCCACCCCGCCTGTTTTGTCTTCATAATTATTACCAATTATGATTCTCTCCATTTTGAAATTATTCTCTCCATTTTGTTGTTGTTGTTGTTGTTGTTGTTGTTGTTGTTGTTTTATTTCTCTGCTGAAATATCAGATCCATGAGCGCAGGACTTCTTGGTTCTGTCAACTGCCCTATCTGCAGTGGTTAGAAAGTTGCCTGGCCCATAGTAGTTGCTCAACAGACGTCTGTTGAATGAATGAATGAATGAATGAATGAATGAATGAATGAAGAGGGGGGGGATGGAGCAGAAAATGGGACCCTCTCAGCAATAGCCATAACAAAGAGACCCCAGCACACAATGGCTTAAATGACCTGGAATTTTATTCCTCTCTCACATAGTCCAGAGCTGGTGGGACAGTTTTTGCTTGTTTGTTTTAAAATATATTTCATTGATTTTTTACAGAGAGGAAGGGAGAAGGATAGAGAGTTAGAAACATTGATGAGAGAGAAACATCAATCAGCTTCCTCCTGCACACTCCCTACTGGGGATGTGCCCGCAACTAAGGTACATGCCCTTGACCAGAATCGAACCTGGGACCCTTGAGTCCACAGGCCGACGCTTTATCCACTGAGCCAAACCAGTCAGAGCTGGTGGGACAGTTTTAACATCTTTGTCACATGGCTCCCCGGTGTCTGTTTCAGTTCCAGACATCTCTCAGCTAATGGGGTGGAGGGAGGGCAGAGAGCAGAGATCTGAACTTGGGCCTGCTCAGGGCAAGACTCAGATCCCTTTACACTTTTGCTAGCATTCTATTGGCCAGAACTTAGTCAGATGGTCTGATTGAGTTGCAAAGGAGGCTGGGAAATGTAGCCAGGTGTCTAGTTATAATTATATTACTATGGAAAAAGGGAAGAACATATGGGAGTTAGGGCCAACTCACATTCTGCCACTCGTATCCAGAGCTGCCCTCAAGGGCTGAGGCACCTCTTGCTCTGCTTGTTGACCCCAGAGTAGCCCCTCACAAATGCTGTGGGAATGAATGAGGATGGAGTCCAGAGAGAGCCCTCTCTGAACCTGACTGAGAGGGAAGCTGAATCTCAGAGCAGTTCGGGACCTTCCATGTGGTGCCAGGGCTGACGCTGGCCCCCTCATGGGACGACGGGGCTTCTGGGGTGATGGGGTGAGGGAGCAGAGGGTGGGATGGGAGGCTTGAAGGGTACACCAGGGGATTGGGGCCCAGGCCACGAGGCAAAAGCTGAGACTCTGACTTCTTTCTACCCCTAGTGCCCTGGCATCTTTCTCACCTAAGGCTGGAGCAACTGGGTCCTGGGTTCAAATTCAAATTCTGCCATTCAGCAGCTGTGTGACCTGAGGCAAATCATTGACCCTTCTGAGCTTTCATGTCTTCACCTGTAAAACAAGAACAGGTAAAAAATAAAGCCTATGGGGTGGGGGGGGGGGAGGGCGGGGAAGAGGGGAAACGCTGGCTACAATGTTCTGGGCACTTACTAATGCTGCTCTTTTGTTAAAATATATTATTTTCTTGAACTATAATACTACATCATTATTTCATTGAATCAGAATCATGTTAGAAGAGGGGGCATTATTAAGCCCATTTTGCAGATGAGGAAACCAAGGCTAGAACCTAAGGAGCACCCAGATAGTGAGGGGCACAGCGGATGCTAACCAGGGCCGTGGGCCCCCAAAGCCTGTGTTCTTTCACTACATCCAGAAACCTCTTGGGTTGACATTATTCATGGAAACACCCTTTACCTCATGCTAGTAACTGATGATGAGCACCTGGAGCGCACAGCACAAAGGATCCTCATAGCCCTGTCCTTGGAGTCAGCGGACATCCCACGTAGGGGTGCGAATGTCCCCATCTTATGGGGAGACACGATACTGAGGCTCATAAAACCAGTGAAGGGATCTAGAGAGGAATGGATGTGGGCAACGAACCTCCCACCCATGGTGCAATGTCCAACCTCCTCTCCTCCCCCTGGACCCATGCCAAGCCTGGGAGCCAGGTGGGCTTTGGACAATACCACCTGAAATTAGAGTGGACAGGCAGGAGGGGCCCGCCCCTTGGCCTTCCTCACGTCCTCACATAGCTGAGGGATGAGTCACACCCCCGGGGAGGGGCTTCTCTAATTGCCCACAGGTCTGGGGCCTGACAGAGTCCAGGCCCCAGTGCAGGGAGCTGGGAAGCGCAGTGGCTGGAGCGGCTCATCTGAGGTCAGGGAGAGAGTGGCATCTTTGTGCCACCTGCCCGGGAGTCTCCAGGGTTCTCTGGGCCAGAGGAGCCAGGCCAGTGCCCTGGGGCCACACAGTGACCCGATCAGCTGGGAGTGGCAGAGAACTGGCCGTGCGTTCCACGCAGCCACTCACCAGCG
>PVJC01040067.1:0-15966 GCA_004026665.1 Murina feae
GGGGCAGACACTCAATGCAGGAGCTGCCTCCTGGTGGTCAGTGCACTCCTACAATGGGGGCATCGCTCAGTGAGTTTACCAAGCAGTGGTGGTGGCAGCAGGCACAGTGGGGTCAGGATGAGTGAGAGCAGCATGGTACCCGGCCTGGGCTTAGGCTCCTCCCTGGCCGCCTGCCACTTTGCATACTACTACATCCCTTGCGAGGTGTCAGACTGCCAGTTTCAGCCCAATCCTTGCATGGTGCTTGCAGGGATCAGGCCAAAACTGGCATTCCCCTGAGGGGTCCCGGATTATAAGAGGCCAGGCTGAGGGACCCCACTGGTACATGAATCCATGCACTGGGCCTCTAGTGTCTTAAATAATTTTCTTATCTAATCTAAACACATGTAATTTATTGGTAATATATGTTAGTACCAACTACATACATTTGAGCATTCACTTAAAATTTTGTTTTTATTTGGATATAGGTATAAGCAGTCTTCTACTGCAGTAGGTGAAATCACTGTAAGAGCAGGCTGGCAAACTACTGAATGAATGGCTTTTCCTATATTATATCTGACACTGGAGGACTGGTGCACAAAATTTGTGCACTGGGGAAGGAGGGTCCCTTAGCCTGGCCTGCATCCTCTTGCAGTCTTGGAGCCCTCGGAGGATGTCAGACTGACAGCTTAGGCAGCAGGCTGTCAATCAGACATCTTTAGCGCTGTTGCAGAGGTGGGAGAGGTTTCAGTCACATCCACTGCCCTTGCCAGCTGTGAGCCCAGCTCAGGGCTTCTGGCTGAGTGGCACACCCTCTATGAGAGCATGTCTGCCCCCTGGTGGTCAGTGCTCAACATAGGGACCAGTTGTCCCGCTGTTCGGTCGATTTGCATATTAGCCTTTTATTATATAGGATGACCCAGAGAGTAAGATTTTGATTCTCTTTGGCAAATATAGGAAAAGGTCCTAGAGTTTTCAGACCCCTTTAGTATCTGCTGCCATTAAGGTGTTTATAGCAAATGATAAAGGAAGCTGTATAATTAACTTGATATAGTAAGGTAAATATTGGCCTGCCAGGTAGGGTCCCTCCATTTGAGTCAGACTGTCTATATGACTGTGGGCAAAACATGTCATTTTCTACAGTCATAGTGTTTTCATCAGTTAAATGAACTGTTCCTATTAATGTTACTCAGTCACTGTTCTAGGTTTGTGATTCTATGGATTTTTTTCTTATGAACAAATTAATTTTTTTATCTCTGAAAAATGGCAGAAAAGGCCCTACTTGCTCTGGTTGCCCAAATGATCATAGTGTACACAATTGGACAATCAATATAATTTGATCTGTATCTGGCATATTTCTAAATAAAACCAGAGCCTAATGAACTGCTCCCCATCCCCCACCAATACATTGTAATTGTCTCTATTTATTGGCATTGGTATAAGTGGGAATTTCTCCTCACTTTTATTCCACCTTTCTCTTGCCTATCTCTTTCTCCTAGAAAGCAGTATTTTTTTCCCTCAATAATCACATCTCTTTGTAGTGCAGAGTAATTAAATATTCAAAAGCAAAGTGTTAGTTGCTGCCAAGATCTCTTAAGAATGTTCAACTACATTTTAGTTGAACTTGAAGGTTTATAAAAAAAAGTTCACATTCTTCATACAACACTAAAATATTAATGTTGACAATGATGTGACAATATGAATTTTAGTAGGAGTAATTTCAGATGGTAAATAGTCTTGCAAATGATTGATAAAAACCACTGTCATATATATGAGAATTTGAAAATCTTGTAACCCTTTTTCCTGTTTAAGGGCATATTCAGGTGGCTAGAAATATTTTTTACTATTGTTAGTGAAAAACACATGTATCTCAGGATATTTATAACTTATCTGGGAAATATGTGTTGTCACACACTCTATACCTTTAATGCTTATATAGGTCAAATTATATGAAGGTGATTAGAGCTTTTTTAGGGTTAGAGTAAAGGTTTTATTTGCCTGAGTGGGTAGAAGGAACCATTCAGGAGAATAAGTCAATCAAGCAATTGTATAACATTTTGGAAATATTTCCCACCATTTGAATTTCACTTCTGAAAGACTGCTTTTCATACACTAGCAGATTCAATTGTAATTAGATGTACCCACTTTTCCTCAGTCATTCTTTTTTTACCATGAAATTCTGTGCTTTTACAAAACATTTTTTAAAAATTAATTACATTGAATTTTACAAATTTAAAAACATATACTTGGATGCTTTTTAAAAAATAATTAAGATAGTCCAGCCATTGTGGCTCAGTGATTGAGTGTTAAACTCTGAACCAGGAGGTCAGGGTTGGTTTGATTCCTGGTCAGGACACATGCCCAGGTTGAGGGCTCAACCCCCAGTGTGGAAAGTGCAGGAAGCAATGGATCAACCATTCTCTCACATCATTGATGTTCCTATTTCTCCCTCCCTCTACCTTCCCCTCTAAAGTCAATAAAAATCTATTTTAAAAAATAATTAAGATAAAAATTATTTTAAAGTATAATTTTTTGAAAATATTATCATCCTGAAATTGTATCTTGCAAATTGTGTCTCATCACCACTACCATATATTCAGGATGAGAAGCAAAACAAATAAAATGAAACAAAACAAAACATAGCTAAAAACTAGGGGAATATAATCTCTAATGAAACAAGATGATAAAAAAACTCTTGAGTTTATATTGGTGGTAGAAAAGGCAGGTGGGAAAAGTAGATGAATACATACATACAATTTAAAGTTAATCCAAAAATCTTAGTGCAGTCTACAACACCAATCAGTAGAAATACAACGGTTGCCAAAATTTTATAATGAATACTAACACTGAGAAGGCTAAAAAGGGCTAATTCAAAGGTAGCCCTGATGTTTTGGGGGCATGGGGGTAGGAATTCATGTTAGTAAACTCAGTGTGCATTTTTAATGACCTACAACTGAGACATTGCCTCCTTTCCCAAAACTGAATTTGCAAAACAAGCCATGAGCACTGCCCAGAGGGAGGGTGGATTAATAGTTGGCACAGAACCCTTGGAACACCTGGGGAAGGGTAGATGAAAAGAAGCACTTCCTCCAGGGCCTCAGGGGAGGGAGTATATTTGCAAAACAATGAACTCGAGGGGCAGTTATAAGGCAAGATCCCCACGTGTTTCCCCACTCTGATTTAGAAGATTCCCAGAGTCCATGCATGATGAAAACTGCGATTCCTCCACTTCTTCAAAGCGTTGCTTAGTTTTTTGGTCTTTCTGCAACAACACTAACCAAAATAAAAGATGCTATTCTCCTTTCTGTTAGTCCCCTTTCTCTACATCTATAATAATAAAAGCATAATACGCAAATCGACCTAACAGCTGAACAGCAGAATGACCGTCCAGATGACCACGCTAAGACACTCACTGGTGCCAGTCTAGGCAAGGCAGGTGCAATGCAGTTGGTCAGCAGCCTGGCCATTGGTCCACAATTGCCCGGCAGGGAAAGGCCCAGGCTACTGACTGGCAGGGAGATCAATCGGAGGGTTCCACGATTGCCCCAAAGCATAAGGCCCGGGCCACCCTGTGGGTGATTGATTGGGAGGCTCTGCAAAACCAGGGAACCGGGTGTGTGTGGCCGTGGTTGTGGGCAGGTGCGGGCAGGGCCTGGAGGCCGAAAGGCAGCCAGAGCTGGGAGGCAGCTGGGGCTGTGAAGTCATATCCTTGTACCAATTTCATGCATTGTGTCTCTAGTATGTGATAATTAGCAGTAAAATTGAAGATGTTATGCCCAGATTTCATGATCCTCAAAGACCACTAGGGAGCCCGAGTCCGATGCAAAAGCAAAGAGCCTTTATTCGAGCTAGCTCGAGCTCAGTCCCACACACACTCACCGACACAGTGGCAGGGCGGAGAGAGAGAAGGAGTTTCGGGAGAACAAAGGTTTTATAGGGGGTCTAGAAGCAGTGGGTGAGGTAACGTATGTGACCCCTGTTGATTGGTCGAGGGAAGAGCCAGAGTTTGGTTGCACAGGGGGCAGGATGTCATTGGCCTAATTTGGACTTGGGTCATTTCCTCTGCATCCCTATTGACCAGTTTGAAGGGAGGGGCGGGGAGGCATTGAGCAACTTTTACATTCTTGTAAAAGGGACAGAACAAAAGGAACAGTTTGGAGTCAGTCTTGCACTGCCCTTTCAAAGACAACAACAAGAAAATAAGTGATCTTAGACAATCCATTAAATGGATCACCATTTTCTAACAGTTGTTTACTGGTATTGTGTGGTAACAGTTTTTTCCTTGCCTTCCTGTATGTTATGCACTATGTTATATTTGTCTTGGGCAAAACATATAGCATATCATAGGAATTCCAAATAGCAAATGATAAGGTGATTGGTTTTGATTTACCTATGTATCTTAGTAGCCCTAACAAATAGTGAATAACATCATTTCTTTTCCCCAAAGGAGGAAAGGAAATATAGATAAAAGCAGCTTAAGTGGTTGAGTTATATAGCATGATCATTAAATCTTTTCTAAATAAATAGCCTTTTAAAGAGTTGGCAGTTTATGAAAAGAATGAGAGTTCTGATGAAGAAACCTGGATTTTTTTTCTCAGCACCATGTGAATATATATATTCTTGAGGAAGTTACTGAAAACCTCCCTGTGCTTCCTTAACAGTAAAATAAGAGGATAGGATTAAATTATCTCAAAGCTCCTTTTCAATTCAGGTAGTCTGTGAAATCATAATGGTACCTAAGACATAGCACTTAGCATGTGTCAGACCCTGTGGGACACTATCACTTTCGGAGTTTTACATGGATTGTGTAATTGTCAACCCTGTGAAGCATGTACTACTATTAGTTGGATTTTAAGAGAAAAGGGAAGCTTAGTGATTAAAGTTTCTTAAAGAATTTAACATGTCTGGGAGTGGCAAAGTTGCATTTTAAAGGAGTTCTGATTTCAGAGTTTACCAGCTTAAGGGTCATATTCTACATTCTCCCCTCAACATTATTTACAAGCCAGCAAAGATTTAGGAAGTCACAAGTGTGTGAAACCTGCCTTCTTTCAAATTTTACTTTCCCTCTGTTTTTTTTTTTTTTTTTTCTTCTTCATTGATACATACTTCCTTTTTGGTTAGCATTTTCTGTCTGTCCTCACTCTTTAGCTGTAAATAAGAGAGTGGCACACCTTCTAATGGAATATTTTTATTGAGTATTTTCCAGAGACTGCCCATGCAGTCATTGAACATGGATCAGAGGGAAGTTTCATGGAAATTATAAATGAATAGTCAAGGGAGAGTCTTTTGTAGCAAAATGATAGGAGTGTCTCCTTAGGTCAAAGTCAAAGTAAGGATGAATTAACTCCAAAGCAATTTTGAAAAGGTGAAATTCAATGATATTGCAGTTGTTGGGCCAGGTGTTAAAATGTTATTGGGTGTTAATTTAATTTTCATCCTGTCAACACTCATCTGAACTGTAACAGCTGCTAAACACGGTTCCACAAGAGCACACCATCCTCACAGAGGAAGCAGATGCCTAATCAATAGGGCCAAGAGGAATGGATGGCTCAGCTAAGCAACCTGCACAAAGGGGAATGAATCCCAGAGGGCTCTGTCTTACCTGAATGGGAAAGAATTTTAAAGACAGTGAGACTATTCAAGCAGTAAGAACAGGAGACTGAAAGTCTTAGGTTGGCTTATTATTGACTTTTTTTTAAAATTCTGCATGACCTTGGATTAGAAAATCCTTGGTTTCTCTGTCCTTAGCTTTCAGAGATATTGAGGATGTTGTTTCAAGTGTATTGTTATAGACACGGAATTTTTGGACTGGAACCGGATTCTTTGTCTGCCTGAGTTGAAGAATGAATCCACGGACAGAAGGTGGTGTAGCAAAGGTAGAGATTTATTGAAGGACAAGTACAGACTCCCACGTGGGAAGAGGGAGAGTCCCACTGAGCTCCTTTTCTCTGTGGCTTATACAGGCTGCAGATCTTAGTGCCTTGATATCCCCTCTGATTGGTCACAGTTCTGACTGGTTACTATAGTAACTCCTGAGCTCAAAGGTCAAACCTCACATGGGACACCCCCTCCCCCCTTGCTTATTGTTTTCCTATTTCTTTAGGTCTTTCTCCTCCTTTTGAATGAAGGCTTCCTTCCCTTTATTTTGTTAATATAGACCTCTTGCTGTCCCCAGCTTCCTCATTCTATGAAAATGTACCTGTTGCAACTTTTCAGCTTCCTTATTCTATGGGAATATACCTTTTGCTGCTCTGCAGCCCTGTGCTTCTTCCATGATCCTCTTAATTTCCACAATTTCCTAAAACCATCTTTTTCACCCACCAAAATTCCTGTTTTACTATCTTTACTGCTATTACCATCCAACATACTTTGCACAATTCAGAATAGAAATTGAAGCAGGAATTTAGGGGAATATAGGTTTCGGGATTTTTTTAGAATTAGGGTCCATGGAAAAAACACAGGGCCACAGACTGAGAGAGGATACATTTCCATAACACAAGGAAGCCAGGTGCAGTTATATCTCCATAAGACAAGGGAGCAGCAACAGTAGCATTTACATAAGACAAGGGAACTGGAAGTAGCCAGGAAAGGTCTATATTTACAGAATAAAGAGGAGGAAGTCCTTCATTCAGATGGAAAAGAAGAAAGCCCAGAGGGAAGGAGGTGGGGGGGAGAACCTCACTGATCCCAGTGTGAGGTTCCACCTTTGAGCCCAGCTCAAAGGGGAATATTGACCAATCAGAGGAGGTATCAGGCACCAGGATCTGCAGCCTATATAAGCCACAGGGAAAGGAACCCAGTGGGACTCTCCCTACGCGGGAGTCAGTTCTGTGGGACTCTTCCCCCTCCCTATTTGGGAGTCTGTACTTGTTCTTAAATAAATCTCCATCTTTGCTAGACCACTTTCTGTCCATGGATTCATTCCTCGATTCCCGGCAGACAAAGAATATGGGTTCCAGTCCAAATATTCGGTATGAAAATCAACTTTAGAAAACTACCTTCTTTTAAGTCCTAACATCTAAGAGATCATAAGGATGATGTAGTATTTAACAGCTGTTCATCATTGCAACCTTGGGTGAATAGGAATAGAGGACATACTTTGGAGAGTCATTTAGGATTTGAATACTTTCTTGACTACTGTACTTACTAGTATAGTACAACCTGTAATTTCACATTCTGGAGATTTTGAAACAGAAGGGTAGATTTCTGTGTCTACGCCAAATGCAATGTTACCTAGGAACTGTGGCTTGACTATATTACCTCTTAAGGTGGATTATGCCATTAATTTATTCATTTTTGTGTAAGTTAGTATGTCTCATTTAGAATGCCACCATTTTATGCATCTCACACTTGGCTATAAATTTTTCTGGGATTATGTGGTGATATGCCAGGGATTCTCTAAACTTTCCTGAACGAGAGAGTTAGGGTCCCCTGGAACTTCAGTATTATGAGGCTTAAGAATATTTTAAATAAATGAAAAAATTGAATTTAAAGGAGTAGAGTGCAAATTTTTCATGGATATTAACATTATGCATCCTTTAAACAGTTTGAATATTGAGATAAACCTCTTTGGCTTACAAAACACACTTGGCAATTATTTCCCTTTTAGTGATTATCAGGAGAAAGGTTCCCTATGGCTACTTGTCAGGTACCTACTCCTGGAGGAGATCTTTGATTTTCGTGGACTTGTTAAATGTCAAATAAAGCAAAAAAAAAAAAACAAACACACAAAAAACACACACACAAAACAGAAACACCTGTGTTCTACTTAAAATTTCACAGTGTTTCTATTGTTCTTTACCTTCTTCTCCTCAACTCTTAAAGATTAAGTAAAAGCTTTAAGGAAGCATGCAGTGGGAGTTATTTTATCCTATATTGGAACAGGGGTTCTGTGTCCTTAATGTAAAAAAAAATTATTAGTCTTCAGAAGATAAAATAATTGTGGCATTTGGGCTGATGAACTGGCCTTTTATATTTTCTGGATCTGAGTTATAATTGGGGATAATTCAAAATACCTTCAGGGGCACACTGAGAATTTTGTGTCATGAAATTCTTATCTCAAACAGAAATGCAAATAAGGCAGGTTAGAGGAATTGAGCCAGGCTTTTAATAGAACAATAATTTTGAAATGGCTCTTTGGAGCTCTTAGTAGAAAAACAAAACATAAAAGCAAGAATTATATTTCTTAGCATTTATCTGAAACTGGGGACAAAAGCCATTATTGCTTACATTAGCATGACAACATACTAAATGATTCCCATTTTGTGTTAGATATTTGAAAAGCCTAAAATTAGGTTCAGGAATACAATATCAGGAATTCTTTCTTTCTTTCTTTCCTGTTTTCTCTTTCCTTCTCATCTTTCTTTCTTTGCCCTCATCCCCTTTTTCCTACTGCTAAGAAATGAAAGATGAAACACGTTGATGAATGGATTTTGTACAAATTCAGTGAAAAAGATGCACTTACAAGTTAAATCAGGTTTCTCAGTGTGTTAACACATTTCAAAGTCATTTATAACCTGTGTTCTCATGGCTGTAAATGAATTTCATTATAGAGTTTATATAAAATAGATAATAGATTAATGAATGTTATTATTTCTTTACTTCCACTAATTAGGTTATTACTAAGTGAGATCAGCTAAATTCTGAAGCTTTTAAAAAAAGGTTGATGTAGCTTTTGTGAGCCCTAGAAATCTTATTTCTTTGTTCTATCACTAATATATATCTGCTTTAATCATTAACACGTGATATTTAAATCAAATTAGAGGGTACTTTTAGTGAAATGATCTGTCTTATAAAATTTGTGAAAGTATTTAAAACAAAGTTTATAGATTGTTTTATTCTTTCTCTTTCAACTAAAAGGCTTTATAAAGTGAAACAAACTCCTTACAACTCTTTACTCTGTTTCCAATGACTTGAGTTAAAAAATGAGCAATTTCAGGTGCTACTTTATTATGACCATGCTGTCAAGTAATTAGTGTGGTTGTGTAAGAGACTAGAGTTAAAAACAAGAGGCAAAGGAGGAGAGAGGGAGAATGCCAGCAAGACACTCTATGAAAATACCTGCGAGATTTAGACATGATTTAAATTTTAATGGATTAGTTCACATTAATAACTTAGTGGGGAAGATACTAACATCCATGTCTTCACTTATTTTTTATGTATATAATTTATATAGGTTTGGGGATTTAGTGTAAATGTTTTAATATAATGTGATCATACAAATAATTATTCATTGCCTTTCTTTCAGGGAACCTGAGTTCAAATACACCATTTAGTAAATGTACTAACATTTTAAGTTCTATGCTTAAATTTTAGAGTAGCTTATTTTTTCTTTTAGAATAGGGTTGAGTTCTACTTTTTTACTACCTATAATGAATCATTTAGTGTTTACTGTCTTCTTCAGTGTACCTCTATGCTAATTATAGTACTTCATACATAATTCTCAAACTTAATTTGTTCTGGAAGGCTATCCAAAAACCAAATAATTTCCTCCCACTAGAAATAATGTAAATTGAATTAATCCATCCCAGATCCCCAAATGAGTCCAGGTTTTAACCTCTCTTATATACAGTACATGTCTCAGGTACTGTTTAATCTATAAATAAGCACTTTAAAAACAAAAAGGAGCCCTAGCCAGTTTGCTCAGTGGTTAGAGTGTCAGCCCCATCAAGAGCATGTACTTTGGTTGCAGCCTGGATTCCTTTCCCCAGTCGGGGTACATGTGGGAGGCAATCAATTGATGTTTCTCTCACATCGATATTCCTCTGCGTCTCTCCCCCTTTCTTCCACTCTCTAAAAATCAATGGGAAAAATATCCTCAGGTGAGGATTAACAACAACAACAGAAATAAAAACAAAAAGGACATGAAATGTAAATAGATTTAACAAAAAGGAAATGAAATGTACAGTTAAAAATGAAAATTTAATAAGCAGAAATAAAAGCAAAAAAAAAAATAAGCCATGAAAATATTCACAGCACAATTTCCTGAGATGTTAACAACATGAGTTTCAGCAGGAAAACTGACTCATACTCGGGCATTCTCCCTTTTGTAGCCTGAGAGATGTGTGAGTGATAATGCAGGTATCAGCATGTAAGGGTGGTCAGGTTGAGAAGGGAACTGTTGGGGATGGGAGACATTTGAGAACCCAGGTTTGACTGTACTCCTTTATATTTACCGTATTTTCTGGCATATAAGATGACTTTTCAACCCAGGAAAATCTTCTCAAAAGTTGGGGGTTATCTTATACGCCCAGTTGTCTTATACGCCAGAAGATAGGGTATTTGAATTAGCTCATCTGCATTTGCTAGTTAGAAAAAAAACAACACAGAGATTAAGATTTGCTCATATCTCATGATCTCCTAAATCTCTAGAGTCCTCATTTACTGAGTTTTATTCTAATACTCTTCTTAAGGTAATACTATAATCCTTAAACTTAAATATACCCTATGGCTAATGAAAGCTGAAAGTTAAGACATACCTCTAAGCACAAACCTGGAATTAAATACTTTTGGATCTTGTACTAATACTTCTATGAATAAATTCCAAAAAGTTACTAACATAAGTATGAGATCTCTCAAAAGTTGTCTTTTTGTTTCATAACTCTAAAAGCATTGACTAAAGTTGTTTTAAAGTATATTTCCAAGAGATGCAACATCGTCGTTGAGATTTCTGTATTTTGCTTTTTTTCAGAGCACTTATCTTTACTTTGCATCTGTATGTATCTTTTCTATACGTTGTTCCGTCCAAAATGGAAACTCCATGAGAGGCAGGATTTTTGTCTAGGTGGTTCACTACTGGATCCCTTCTTAGCACAGTGCCTAGCACAGCACTGGTGCCCAGTTAGTGTTGGATAAGTAACTGAGTGTTGGATAAGTAACGTACTTGTGGGTGATCATCTGTGGCTCTACCCTGAGCTGCAGTCTTGGAGAATGCTATGGTCTAACATAAGTGACCCTATTGCAAGCCTTGAACCAGACTTCCTGGTAATTGTGCTGGCAATATCTTCATTCTGGTTGTGGCTTTGGTTTTTTCCTAT
Organism: Murina feae; assembly: GCA_004026665.1. Classification (NCBI taxonomy): domain Eukaryota; kingdom Metazoa; phylum Chordata; class Mammalia; order Chiroptera; family Vespertilionidae; genus Murina; species Murina feae. Next base: position 11,016 of record PVJC01040067.1, read on the forward strand.
GTCTTTTGTCCAAGTGAGTTAACTGTGAAATTATATTGTGGCTAGACATTAATGTAGAATCTGCTACCACTGTTATAGGATTTTAAGGTTGTGTCATTTCTTTTATAGGATAGACCAAAGATGAATTCTTGCTAAGGAGCTTTCCTCAAATTGAGAGACCTATAGCAAGGTAGGCTTGCCTGTGCAGGCCATAGACTGGTGAGTTTTGCCTCAGAACTGGTAATTGAAATGATATAGATATACTGTACTTTAATGACATCAAATAAAATAATAGTATAATGCATTAACCAATCTCTGGGAATGATCAACCATTTTGTGGAACAGAAGCATTCAATATAAATGAAAGAGCTTACTCCAAGCTATCGTTGTTACTTATTACTGTAATCTAATTTTGACTTTAAATCCCAAGCCTAAGTACTTCACTTACTGGAGATCTTTTAATAGCCCTTGGTTTTCCTAAAAGTTAAGACTTTCTTTCTTTGTGCAGATGTTGAAGATTTACTTTATTAGGTAGGCCAAATGACTGCAGAATCAATTTCTATGTTTTAATAGATAGGAACTATCACAAGGATAATGTAACTTCGGCATGTTTCCAAGAAATGATTTGGGAATAGATTTTATTGAACAAAATATATTCATAGCATGTGACTGCTTTGTAAATTTGGGTGTACAGTAATAGAATCTGTGTTGGTTTGCAGACACAAGGAAGAAAAAATAATTTGCTGCTATGCTATGGTAATAATAATATCCTGGAGGGACATTAGGCTAAAAATAATTTATTGAAACTACCCTTGATTTCTAAAGACATTTCTGAGTTGCATTCAGAACATAGCCATTGATTACAAAGTGTGGTTTGAGAAGGCAAAAGAGGCCAATTTTCCTGCAAACAAATTAAGAGATGCATATTGACTGCAGGAAAGTACGTCATCACTGAGAAATCGAAAGCAATGGGACTTTAGGAAATCAATCAGCAGTCCAGTCAAATTAGATTTTTTCCATGCTTAGTTTCTGGAACTCTATGTGGAATGTACATATTTTTGGCAGATACAAACTTTCTGCTTCTATAGTAAACCTTGGTCAATAAAATGAATGGAGGGACAGGTTACAGCTTTAACAAATTCATATCACATATTTTCAGAATCCGAAATAAACACAGAAAGCCCTTGAAACCCTATGAAAATATACATAATTCTACGATAAGTTTTGTCCTAGTGACCCACATTTCTTAGCAGTCCAGTTTGGGTGTCCTTTGGGAAGATACTGCTCTCTAATCTGAGATTAGTAATCAGCTGGCCACATTTACTTTAACCTTCTTGGGGATGAGGGGGGAGGGAGTATCTTTTCAATACATAAAAAGACAGTAGCACTACATTGTAATCATTTCTATATGGAGCTGTGGTCTGTAAGACCACAAGTTCATTCTTTCTTCCTGTAATAATGATAGGAATGTATATTTAAATAGCATGATTAGTTGGATCTGAAGCACATAATGATTCATTTGGTCATATGTAACTGCTCACTGAGAATTGTGGATTTTAGATGCTACTTGTATGCTTTTTAAGATAATAAACCAGAGAGTTTATAGTTAACAAGTTCACAATTTGCCTTGGATTTTTTGTCTTAAAGATTGTGATACACATTTTTTTTTTTAGAAATCTTAAAACACACACACATACAACTTTGAGAGAGTTAAAACCTATCTCCAAATATATCAAACTAGGATATATTAGGTGGTTAAAAAAATGGGACTGAGGTGTATAGTAAGTTAGTGTTAAAATACTTGAGTTAAATTCAACTCAAGTTTCTTTGAATACTCTGTATAATGCCCTGTGCTAGCTGCACTGAGTAGAAAAATGCATTTGACACAGTTTTTATTCTCAAAGAGATTATGCACTAATATTGTGTTCAGTAAGCCTCATAAATCACTAGTGGCACAGATTTGAGTGTATTTCTTACCAGAAAATGTTCATTGTCCTATAACTGACCTAGGACAATGAAATTGGTTTTACTTTTTCTTTATTTTAGAATGTGTTATTAGGGATATTAAAAGCAATACACATATGCATTTTATAATTACAAAAGCAAGTCATGTCAAGAGTAGAAAATTTGAGCCCAGCTGGCTTGGCTCAGTAGGTGAACATCAGCCTATGAACCAGGAGATCACTGTTTGATTCCTCATCAGGGCACATGCCTGGGTTGTGGGCTTGATCCTCATTTTCAGTGTGGATCATGCAGGAGGCAGCCGATCAATGATTCTCTCTCATCATTGATGTTTCTGTCTCACTCTCCATTTCCCTTCATCTCTAAAATCAATAAAAAATATTTAAAAAAATAGTAGAAAATTTGAATAACATGGGTTAACTAAAAAAAGAAAATTAAAAGCATTTATGATTCTACTAGAGGCCCGGTTACACAAAATTCATGCATGGGGGTGGGGAGGTGTATCCCTGAACCCTCTCTAATCTGGAACCCATCAAGGGATGTCCAACTGCCTGTTTTGGCCTGATCATTAAATGGGCAGTCAGACATCCATCTCACAATCCAGGATTGCTGGCTCCCAATTGCTTGCCTGCCTGCCTGCCTGATTGCCCCTAACCACTCCTCTGCCAGCCTGATCGATGCCTAACTGCTCCCCTGCAGGCCTGGTCGCCCCTTACTGTCCTCCCCTGCTGGTCTGGTTGCCCCAACTGCCTTCCCCAGCAGGCATGGTCACCCCCAACTGCCCTCCCCTGCAGGCATGGTCACCCCAACTGCCCTCCCCTGCAGGCCTGGTTGCCCCTAACTGTCCTTCCCTGCAGGCCTGATCCCTCCCAACTGCCCTGCCCTGCTGACCTGATCACCCACAACTGCCCTCCCCTGCCAACCATCTTGTATCCACATGAGGGTAGCCATCTTTTATTACATGGGGAGGCCATCTTGTTTGTTGGAGTGATGGTCAATTTGCATATTACTATTTTATTAAATAGGACTAGAGCCCTGGTGCACAAAAATTTGTGCATTCAGGGGGGTCCCTAACCCTGGCCTATTCCCTCTTGCAGTATGGGACCCTTAAGGGGATGTCCACTTGCTGGCTTAGGCCCACTTCCCGGGGGGATTGGGCCTAAGCTGGCAGTCAGACATCCCTCTGGCAGGCTGGGAGCCCTCAGGGGATGTCCACTTGACAGCAGGGAGCAGGCCTAAGCTGCATTCAGACATCCTGTACTAGCAGCCATCAGCCTGGCTTGTGGCTGAGCAGAGCTCACCCTGTGGGAGCGCACTGACAACCAGGAGGCAGCTCCTGCATTGAGCATCTGCCCCCTGTTGGTCAGTGTGTGTCATGGTAACCAGTCATTCCCAGTCATTGTGTGGTTCAAGTCAATTTGCATATTACCCTTTTATTATATCAGATAGAGGCCTGGTGCATGGGTAGGGGCTGGCTGGTTTGCCCTGAAGGGTGTCCCGGGTCAGGGTAGGAGTCCGGCTGGGGTGCCTGGCCAGCCTGGGTGAGGGGCTGATTGTTGTTTGTAGGCTGGCCACAGCTCCTTCAGGTAGGGGGATCTGGCTAGAGTGCCTGGCCAGGCTTGGTGAGGGGCTAATGGCTGTTGGTCAGCTGACCAAGGCCCCCGGTGACCCAAGCTTCCAGTGAGTCAGGCTGGAAGCAGGTATCTGGGATTTATTTATCTTCTATAATCAAAACTTTGTTGCCTTGAGCCGAGGCCACAGCAGGCCATGGCGGGGGGGAAGCTTGGCTTCCTCCATTGCCAGGGCAACCAAGCCTCCTGCTTGCTCCAGCTCTGTGGCTGCCTGCTGCCATCTTGGTTGGGTTAATTTGCATAAAGTTGCTGTGATTGGCTGGTGGGAGTAGCTTAGGGTGTAGCGGAGGTGCAGTCAATTTGCATGTTTCTCTTTTATTATATTAGATTATTTTAATCCTCACCTAAGAATATTTTTTCCATTGCTTTTTGAAGAGAGTGGAAGGGTAAGGAGGATGGAGGGAGAGAGAGAGGGAAAAACGTTGATGTGAGTGAAGCACATTGATTGCTTGCCTCCCACACATGCCCTGTCCCGGTGCAGGGAGTGGACTTGCAACCCAGAAATCAAGCCTGTGACCATTCTTTGGCCAAGAAGATGCTCTATCAAACAACACCAGCCAGTGCAATAATGTACTTATTGTAAAAAAATGTTTAATACCAAAAAAGTCATTGTCATCAGTGCCATAGTGGACTCATTAATAATTCATGTAAATATTTAAATTATTTTATTTTATTACTATTTTAAACAATTCTGCATTGAACATCCTTATCAAAAACTTTCAACTGAATATATTTGCCTTTTATCTATATACTAGTGGCCCACTGCATAAATTTTTGCACATTGAAAGGGAATTAATTAGAAGAAATATTTTAATAACCCTATTTGCCTTTCTCTATAAGTATCAGATATTAGAGAAAATTAGTAAAAGGTATATGAAAATAATATATAAATTGTGAATAAACAATAACAACATGATATAAAAACAACAAAAACATGATATAAAAACAACATTGATACAATAATCAGCAACTGATAAATTTATTAAACTTATTCCAATATCTCCCTGTATAGAACTTTAAGAGTAAAAACACTTTCAGAGTGCTTGACTAATTTCCCTTGGGATGAAGTATTTACAACTTTAGCTTTAACATCACAGGCTTTTCGAACTTGAGAGAAAACAACATATAACTGACCATGTACAAAAACGGGTTCAGGTAGGAGGAATATTCCTACTCTGTTTAGAGTTTGTCCTTGTGGTTTGTTAATAGTCATCACAAATTCTAGAATCATGGGAAACTGTCTTCAAATTAATTTAAATGGGAAGCCAGTGTCAGACGGGGACAAATCAATTCTTGGAATCAGAACAACCTCTCCTTCCACAGATCCTGTTAATACTTCAGCTTCAATTATGTTGGATTGCAATCTTTTGATAATAAAT
>PVJC01040068.1:0-15971 GCA_004026665.1 Murina feae
GGCATAGAATGGAGTGGATGGACAATTTTCGGGGGTTAAGGGTGTTGGGGGTGCGTGAAGAGAATGGACAATAATTGTACACCTATGGATGAGGACAGTGGGGGGGCAAGGACAGAAGTTGGGGTGGGAAATGGGAGGAGGGGAGCTATGGGGGGAAAAAGAGGAACAATTGTAATAATCTGAACAATAAAGATAAATTAAAAAAAAAAAAAACAACCAAGGGCCCTTATCCAAGTAACTCATCAAAACACCACGCAGGATGGAAGCATCTGGGTACCACTGTATGCCTCTCCCTTGCCCCTACAGCATCTCCCAAGAGGCCTTCCTCACACCTGTGCGCTCCTGGAGCACATCAGAGCTGAGACGTCGAGCAAGCTACCTGTGAATCATCCTGAAACTGCACAAGTGGGGTATGGCTGGTGTCCACTGGCACTGCCTGGGCTGCCTCTGGGAGAATAGGCTTCTGCAGCCGTGAGAACCTGGAGAGCCACGCCCGAGCTCTGGACCCAACCGGCCTCCTTCCCTTGGCGCATGTTCACCCTGGGCCAGTGTTTATGCTGTTTCCTAATTTCACAGCAAAGCAGCAGCACAAACAATATCGAAGGTCTGTTTTGTAAATTGCATGTAAATTATATAATTTTCTTAGGAACTATTTTTACATCTCATTAGCACAAATTGTCTTAACCAAAAATAATTTTTTTTTTAAATTTAAAGTTGCATCCCAAAATAGCAGGTGGTGGGTTTTGGTTCCCTTAATTAGAAATGCTTCCTTTAAAATGGAAACAAGCATCTTGCAAATCAAAGAGTCTTCAAGGTCAAGGCCTGGGGACCCCAGTTATCTTGGTGAATCCGGGAGGTAATGGGGGGAGGGTGGGGGAGATATCATTGGGAAGAAGTTCCTTATTTGGGAATGGGACAGGCCTGGCTGGAGAATGGTCAAGTCCTAGCAGGTCACAGGGCACAGAGGCTGAATGAGACTGTTTTTTTGTTCCACTCAAAGCTGCCAAAATGGACAGCATGGCAGTGGAGTAGACAACACACAGACAGGAGCAAAGACATAAACAGACAGAAAGACAGACGTGCGCGCACACACTGCCTGGGTTCCGGGGCCTGGGGCCTTCGCTCCCACTCTGCCCTCTTGCACTTTTCTCCTCATGCTCCCAGAACCTCCCCTTTTGAGGTTCTCAGCAAGTTTATATTTGGGAACAATTGTAACGTAATTTGATGCATAATTAGGGCAGAATAGAAGACTACATTTGCGACTACCCATACATCCCCATCTCATTTAAATAATTCCTAATATATCTGAGCAGGCTGCCCGAGCAGCACTGGTGTGTATTGAACTGAGGCTAATGAAATAAGGGATGGGAGAGAGAAAACGCTATTTCAGACTCTGAAGATCACCAATTAATGACATGAAAACCGGGAGGGACTCTGTTCACCTAATGTCCCCTGTGCAAGGCACAAATGCAGGCCCCTTGCATGCCCCCTGTTCAGCTCCTCCAAGGCAATTAAGACAGGCAGAGGGACAAGGATGGGTGTGGGGAGAATGGCAGGGGCAGCTCTGAGCGGATGAAGCTGGTGCAAGTGCTACCCCTGCCCCCACCCACCAAGATGGCCATTTTCATATCCCACTGCCCCTCAGTTCTGCCCCAGCTCCCCTGGAATACCTCCACTCATTCTCATACACACATTGATTAAGCACCTACTATTACCCTAACACTGAGATGTAGTAATAGATTCAGAGGTCCTGCTCTAGTAAAATAATCTATCCACCAATCCATTTGCTCAGCACAGCCCTCACAGCCCTAAAGGATTTGGTCTCCCTCTACTTTTTCCTCTCAGGCCATGTGCTTCTCTCTGGGCTCTAAGCTCACAAGCTGTCTTTTAGTTCCTCAGACACTACAAGCTCAGAGGCTTTGCACATGCTGTTCCCTCTGCCTGGACACTGCCCCACTCCTGTCCATCCTTCAGGCTGGCTGGCTCCTATCCATCCTTCAGGCTCCACTTACATGTCACCTCCTCCAAGAGGCCTTCCCTGCACCCCCCCCCCCATGTTTACTATCTCAGTATCACATTTATCGATTTAACCATACTAATAATAATATATAACATGCTTGATTCATGTTACCTCCCGCCTGGGAATAAGCTCCCTGGGGAAAGGACCATGTGCTTTTTCCTGTGTACCCTGAGCCTAACACAGAACACACACACAGTAGGTGTTGAATGGATGACTCTATTGGGGAGAGAGAAATGGTAAGCAGCATTGGCCCTGGTTCCTGCTTGATGTCTTCCCTGCAGGCTGCTCCGTCGTGTGTTTCCCTGAGTCCCCATCACCTGGTCCTTAAGCAGGTTCACACTTCCTCCTAGTGCCCTTTCTCTCTGCCCCATGAGACATCTGCATTCCCATCACCCCTCCCCAATCAGTCAGCTCTGGGATGTTACAATGTGGCTTCATGAGTCTCCAAATGTGGTAACCTAACCCAGCAAAGTCGCACCATCATGCAGAGAGGGGAGGGGTCTGTGCTGGGGCTGGAATGGGCCAACAAGCCAGGGCTTCTAGTAGGAGATGAGGTGGGATGGCAGGAGACAGAAACCACAGCTCAGGGTGGGAGCCTGGGACCAGCCAGGCCTCAGTGGCCAGCTAATGGTTCCATACTCCTAGCTATGATACTCTCTCAGCAGAAATAAGAGATGCCCCAGTCCCCCTCGACACCTGCCCCCGACACACACACACACACACACACACACTTGTTTTCCCACAGGAGAAAGATTTCTGATTCTCCCAAGTGTGAGAATTTGGGAATAGTTCCCTTTTCTCCCAAATGGCTCTAATTTATTAGCAGATTTGACTCATAGGATCTGATTAGCAGCTTCTCTCTCTCTGGAAGGAGCCTGGCATACGGACAACTGAGTGGTCCCACAGCCCAGGACAGAAAGCAGGCCAGAGCGGTTCCTGCCCAGAATCACTACTTGATCCCCTGTCCCCGTTCTCCGTCGTCACCAGATGCCTGCTAGGCCTCTTGGCAAAGCATCCTGGGTGCTCCCCATCTTCTCAGCTCTCCTGGGATTTCAAGTTCCAATGCGTGTGTCCCCTCCCTGTCCTCCCCCTCCGGTGCTCATTGGCTTGGGAATTTTGGCAAGGGCCTCAGGGTCATTAGCTGTGCTCCTGGACAAAAACACTATGTTCTGGCCCTGGCCTGGTGGCGCAGTTGGTGGGAGCATCATCCAATAGTACACCGAAAGGCTGCAGGTTTGATCCCCCATCGAGGCAAGTATGGGAACATGCCTAGGTTGCAGTATCGATCCCCTGTCAGGACACATATGGGAGGCAACTGACCAATGTCTCTCTTCCTTTCTCTCTTTCTCCCTCTCTCCCTCTCTCTCTCTCCCCCTCTCTCTCAAATCAATAAAAATATATCCTCAAGTGAGGATTAGAAAAAAATGTTAAACCAACACAATGTTCTGGACAAAGGCACTGCATACCTAAGGACAGACTAGCTCCCCATGGCTGGCCCCAGGCGGACCAGACAGACCAAGCCTTTGGGGATAGGCCCTATCTCAAAGATTGGGTCCTGAAGACCGGTGAACACATCAGACCTATTATCCTGGTTCTCAGTTCTCAGCAGCAAACCTGCCAGCCACACTGGTTTCCTCCAGGGTCCAGGCAGCAAGGCGGAGGGGTAGGGAGCTCCCACCTGGAAACCAGGAGCTCTGCCTCCCGGCTCTGTGGTCTGGGTCCATGACTTCATTCTCCTAGCCCGTGCCCTTATTTGTAAGCAGAGGAAAACACCGTGCCCCCTTCCAGAAGTGACTGTGAGATTAAACAACTTAATACCAGGGCAAAACTGTTCTGTTTGTCCAGAATGATCCCAGATTTAGCACTGAAAGTCCTGTGTCCCAGGAAACCCCTCCGTTCTCAGGCAGCAAACAGGGGTTGTTACCCTAATTATATAGATGGAGATGGGGGGAGAAAGTGAGAGAAAGGGGAGAGAGAGAGAGAGAGAGAGAGAGAGAGAGAGAGAGAGAGAGAGAGAGAGAGAGAGAGACGGATGTGTGACACATTTAAGTACTAAATAATGTTTTATAAACATGAGGTGGGCCCCACTGACATCACTTGCCAATATGTGTGCCCCACATGCCCCGTCCCCTGCCCCCTGGCAGGCTCACAAGATTGATTTGAGAAGCGGCTCCTAATTCGGTGCCTGGAGCAGGCCTTTCCAGGCCCCTATGTGCGGCAGACCCCTTCCCTTGCTGGCCCCCGGATGCCTGGAGGGGTCCCCACACCCAGAAACATCCTGTCCTGTGGTCCTTCCTCTGATGCCAGTGTCTTTCTGCTCCTAACGGATGGGCCCCCAGGGGCCACCACTCCCCCATCCACCCCACAGTCTCGGAAGGACCTCGTTGGCCGGCCCCAGCCCCTTTCACACACAGGTAAAACTTTAACCAGGGGCTTTGGCGGCAGCACTGGGCCCTGCGCTCCCATTCAGGGCGTGATAAATGACTGCTGTCACCAAGACATGAATGCTCATATTGAAAAGCCCTGCTTTCTGTCTCCCTCCCTTTCAGACCGCCAACTTCTTCTCTCTTAAGTCACGGGCATCACTCACGTGTCACCCTATCCTGAATGCCCTCCAGTCAGGGACCCTTGCTCCCTCTGCCCCTGCCTCCCACCTACCCCTCCCCACTTCCTCTAGGGTTTTTTCCTCCGCTCCTCCATCCTCCCTCCTTCCTCCTTCCCAGACTCTCTCCTCTTCCCGCCCCTCCTCTTATCCTTCTCCCCACTCTCCCTCCTCCAGCCTTAATTTCTTCTGTCCCAGGCTCAGGACTAGGGAAACTCATGCTCTTGTCTTCAACATACATGCTGCTGCCACCAGGACAGCCAATCACAGACAGAGGAACTTGCCATCACTGTCTCCCCATCACTCTCCAAGCTCGATCGAGTTGCACTGGCAACAGCACCATAAATGCATCCTAAAGGGAAGGGAGGCAAAACCGAGCAGGGACTCCGAAAGGTAAATGACGACAGAGCAGGTTCACAGTGCCCTGATACGAGGGTGTGTATCCCAAATGCCAGGGCTGTGTTTCTATGTGGGTCTGGCTTGTGTTTCTCTGAGGAGAGGAATCCAAGATTCCATCAGATCCCCCAAAATGGACCACCAGCCCCTGAGAGGCTCTGCTCATTCCAAGATGGCCCAGCAGCACTGGAAACCCCAAACTAACTCCACACTGCAGCTATCAAAGCTGAAACAGATACCCCCCAAGCCTAGGCCATCCTATATAATAAAAGCCTAATATGCTAAGTGTCAGGTCGTCCAGTCGGCCATTCAACCAATCAAAGCATAATATACTATTGATACACTAAGGTCACTCAACTGCTCTCTATGACGTGCACTGACCACCAGGGGGCAGATGCTCCGACCAGTAGGTTAGCTTGCTGCTGGGGTCCGGATGATTGGGACTGAGCAAGGTTGGTCGAACATGCCCTGGAGCCCTTTCGCAGTCCCTCCCAGCCAGCCAAACTCCTGCATCCCTCTTCAGCCCTGGTCATGCACTGATGGGATCCCTTGGCCTGGATTGCACCTTCTCGCAATCTGGGCTGAGAAACCTCCCCCACCTAAGTGCACAAATTTTGTGCACTGGGCCTCTAGTGATAGCAATAAGAGGAGCCACTCAGCATAGCTGAGGACAACCAGCGCCCAGAGCCACTGTAGGAAGGAGTGTTGCATCACATTCCTGAAGCCAGGAGAGCTGCTCTTTGCTGTGGGAGTGGGAAATGGCCACGTGACATTACGTCTTTGCCATCACCTTCTTCAGCCTGAAGACCCATCAGCCTGTGGAAGCTAAAGATGAGCCCCACAGGGCAGGTTCAGTAAGTCCCTCATTTGGCAGAACACTATGTGAATACTTGGACTCTGGCATTGGCCACATTGTGTCATAACAATATGACCTGATGGATACAAGGCCAAAATGTGGTAAATAGTGTCTCACTATCTCCCCTGTTCTTGAGGAAGGAAGGGAATTCTCCCCCCAGACTACACCACTCTCCACCGAGTAATGACAACTGGCCACTTGGCAGTTGATGGGACTAGTATCCTGATTACAAATCTGAGATAGATTCAAGGCAAAAGTAATAATAGCTTGAGGTAAACAATAATCATAGCTAGTGTTCATTGGGTGCTTGCCATGTACCAGCACCAGGCTAAACACTTTACATGCATCTTCTTTCCTTATCCTCATAACCGCCCCATCAAGTAGGTCTTACCATCGTCTCTATTTTGCACACGAGAAAGCTCAGAGCAGTGACGCAAATGGCCCAAGGCCACAGGAAGCATGTATGTGGCAGAGCCGGGACACCCACAGGGGTCTCTCAGACACTAAAGCCTGCAGCCATAACCTTTAAGTCTAAAATTGTCCATGACTAGAAGTCGAGCTGTTAACTAGCCCCACCTCTGCCTCACGGCGGGATGTCTGCTGCTCAGATAACACAAACTCTTCACAGAGGCGGCACTAATCTATCAATGCTCCACCCTCAGTCAGGTTCCACACAAGCAGACCTGGAGACGAGAACTTGGGTGCAAGAAGTGTTTCCAGGAGGAACCGGTAAAAGATTGGGAGGAGTAGTTTAGGGAAGGGGAGGAAGCCACACAAGGGTGTATTGCAGACAAAAGTCCCACCAAGAGGAGCGCCAGCTCTGGAGCTGCAGAGCATAAGCCACACTCAGGGCGGCCCTGACCCGAGGGAGGGTGCCACCAGGAGAATGGGTGGAGGTGAGGTGAGGAGGTACACTGTGGATTCTGAGGGATGTGCTGGCTCTGTTCACAGGGATAACCTGACTCCAGAAGCCTAAAGGCAGTTCCCTAAAGAAAAGAAGAGACACAGTGCTGGCCATTTCCAGGGCAAGAGGTAGGGAGAGGCAGTGAAACAGTAAAATGGAGAACAGATTGGTTGTGGCCAGAGAGTAGGGGTTTGGGGGACTGGATGGAAAAGGTGAAGGGACAGAGAAACACAGATTGGCAGTTACAAAATAATCATGGAGATGTAAAGTATAGAGAATATAGTCAATAATCTATATACACTGAGTGGCCAGATTATTATGACCACCAGACGTTTGTAGGCAAATTAGCTATAATTTCACGCTCAAGTCGCTAGAGGGCCAGACCATTATAAATAGGAAAGCAGGTTGCTTACCACGATAGTAGAAGTGATTTTTTTTCTAAAAATATGGGTAAACAACACAATTTAACAGCCTTTGAATGTGGTATACACACACACACACACACACTCACACACACACCCTGAGTTGCCAGATTATTTTGACCACTTGACGTTTGTAGGCAAATTAGTTGTACACTGCATCGTATAGGATATGGAAGCCAAAGGCCTGTTCAAACACCTTTGCTGTCTGCAATTACCAAGATAAAACGTCTCCAGTTCACACAGGAACGCAAGGATTGGACAGTCGAGCATTGGAAAAAAAAGTCATGTGGTCCGATGAATCACGTTTCCAGTTGCATCATGCAGGTGGCAAAGTGAGAATTTGGCAGAAACAGCATGAAAGCATGAACCCTCACATGTATGAGTACAACCCTTCAAGCTGGTGGGGGCAGTGTTATGGTTTGGGGAATGTTTTTCTGGCATGATTTGGGCCCTTTAATTCGTGTGGAACAACGTCTGAATAGCTCAACATACCTAAGTATCATTGCTGATCAAGTTCATCCTATTATGTTGATGGTGTATCCCAATAGAGATGACATCTTCCAACAAGACAATGCACCATGCCATGGTGCTTGTATTGTGCAGGAGTGGTTTTAAGAACATGAGGGAGACTTTACCTTGCTTAGGTGGCCCCCACAATCACCAGATCTCAATCCAATTGAGCATTTGTGGGACAAAATTAAAAGAGCCATCAGGCAGCTAGTTCCACAGCCATCAAATCTCATAGAACTGGACAGGGCTATTCATCAGGCATGGTGTCAGATTTGTGAAATTATAGCTAATTTGCCTACAAATGTCAGGTAGTCATAATAATCTGGCTACTCAGTGTATATATATATATATATATATAAAAGCCTAAGCGACTGACTGACCAAATGACCAATCGACTGGTCGCTATGACATGCACTGACCACCGGGGGGCAGATGCTCAATGCAGGAGCCAGCCCACCCCTCCAACCCCCCCTCGCCACCTGTGGTCAGTGCACTCCCACAGCAGGAGTGCTGCTCAGCTGACCTACAGGCACCAGACATAGGGCTCACGGTTGGCAAGCTCTGCTGCGGCAGCATGAGCCTCTCTCTATCAGGCACAGCAGGGCTGGGATAAGTGGGATTGGCAGGCAGGAGTGGTAGGCATCATTGGACTGCCGGTTTTGACCCAATTCACATAGGCCATGCCGAGGGACCCCACAGATGCACAAATCCATGCACTGAGCTCTAGTATTGTAATAATTATGTATGGTGACAGATGGGTACTGAAAATACTGAGGGAACACTGGAAAGTATATGGCTGTCTAACCACTAGTCTGAATACCTGAGAGTAATACAAAACACACAATTTTAGATGTAAACTATAATTGAGAAAAATAAAAATTTGAAAATTAAACAAACTATAACTCTAAAAAAAAGAGAGAAGAAACAGTAAAATGGGTCCTGAAGGGATTTGGTCAGAGCGTCAAGATTGCTGCAGGTCGGACATTTTTCTCAGTCTGAGGGTGGATACTACTGTGCTGAAGTTCATCAACCATCGGGATTGCATCGTCCTTAAGCAGAGTCGGGAGCAATGAGTTGGAAAGTGGGTTCAGCTTTCAGTTACCAAGCAGAGGGGTGCTTTCTGGGTCAGACAAGGACATCTCTCCTCCTGAGGAAATGAGGGTCTGGGGCAGGACAGCAGGTGGGTCTCCTCAGACGGTGACTCAGTACCAACACATCATTGTGGGTACTGTTATAGGCACTGTGAGGCACTCTGTGACCGTAGTCATGATTGGAGTGCTGGTATTGCTGATTTTGATTTATTTTATAAGAATAATTTACTTCTATTTCCAGACTATGAGCCTTAAAATGAAATATTCAGGCATATCACTTGATGAGTAGTTCTATATTTCTAGTACAAAAAGAAGTCTTCCATTTAAAAAAAAAAAGTCCTGACAATTCTGCTATGTGATTTTAATGTCACATTTCTATATATTAGAGATCTCAACTTTTATGAAAATCAAATACGAAAAGAGGGAAACTGAGCAAACTTGAATCTAAAATGAGAATTATCTCATCATTATTAGTGAATAATAATCTTCATATTATTGAATTAACTTTAAAATATTAAGCTTAACTACTTATTAACCTTCAATCAATGCTTTAAATAAATTTATTATAACTACTTTCTGAAGTAAAAATATCATTAATAACCTATGTTCAATGTTATACTAGTATAGCTTTCATATACTGCAACTAAAAGAGGTGTTGCTGTTTTTAAGTTTCCAAACTTGATTTTTTAAAAATAATATTAAGGCTGAGAAGGGTGGGGATGAGCAGAAGTCAAATTATGAATGGCCAGTCAGGTTACACTGAGATGGAACACATAGCAGCCACCCTGCTTGTCTGGCTAGGATGTATTAGGTTTAGAGCCCAGACCAGCATCATGAGTTCTTCCTGATGCCTCTTCAGCTGACCACATGAAAATAGTCAGCGTCCCAACTCCAGATCAAATAGAACCAGGCATTCAGCTTATGTCCTCGCACCAAGAGACCTAAGCAAGTGAGTTTCTTCTTCTCAAGGGTAGGAAGGGGGTCCTCCCACACAATCCTGTGTCCCAGCCTCTTAGGATAGCCCTGAGACTTGGAGAGCCATGGAAGAGTTATCATGTGCCAGACTCTCTGGTAAGTACTTTCCATTGTTTTATAACATTTTCATAATGAACCTAAGAGGTAGGTATGACGGGGACTGTCACTGAATGCCAATATCCGAGTGTTCCTCAGCACTTCCCAGCCTCACTTGCAGCTAGTTTGGAGTTATCAGACTGAGTTGTAGCCACTGAACTATAGGGAACATGATGGGTCCCACACTCAGGCCTAAGCCACAAAACTGAGATCAGCAAATGTCTGCTATAAAGGGCCAGGGAGTAAATATTTTAGGCTCCCAGGCCTTGTGGTCTCTGTCACAACTTCTCAACTCTGCCATTGTAGGGCAAAAGCAGCCATCAACAGCAAGAAACCAAATGGGTGTGCTTCTTCCAATGAAACTTTATTTACAAAAAAACAGACACTCAGCTTGGCTCATGGGTGTAGTTAGCCAACCTCTGCCCTAAAATATCCCACTGAATCCTCACTCTCAGCTGACTTAATGCAGAAAATTCAGCAAAGAACCCTGAGAAGGCCTTTGGGGATGACACAGCCACAAAACAAAAGAGCCTGGTTCCCTGAATCACCACTTTGAAAGGGCCATCTTCCCCATAATTGTGCCCTGACTGAAGCAAGAAATAACCTGCATTGTGTTAAGCCACAGAGATTTGGGGATTATTTATTACAGCAGCTCATGTTAATTAACCTGACTAACAAAGTAGGTTTAACTGTTCCTTTCTGACAGCTGAGAAAAATGAGGTTCAGAAAGGGAAGTGAGCCACCCAAGTTAACAAAGCAAAGAAATAATGGAACCGTGTCTAGGATAACCAACTCATTCTCATTTGCCAGAACTTGTCTGGTTTTAGCACTGGAAGTCCCACATCCTGGGAAACACCTCTGTCATGGGAAACAGGGCCAGCTGGTCACCCAGCCAGAACTCAAGCCCATGTCTGCCTGCCTCCATTCTCACCACCCATTAGGAAGGAGGTCATGGAGGTCCATTCAGCTTGGCCTGACCCCTGCTGCAGAGCCTCACTCCAGGTGTCCAAGGCCTGGGAGGGGAGCACAGGAGCCATGTCATTTCCTCTCCCAGGCCTCAGGCCTCCTCCTTCAAAGGCAGTGAGTCAGGCATGAATTTTAAATATACACGAGCTTGAGTGTGAAAGTCGGCCCTGACTTCTATAAAATGGCACTAAATCCTGCTTTTATGAGCTCTTTCTGTATTCTGTTGAGTGTTTTATCACTGGAAGTTTACTGAGGAGAGTTAATAACCCAAAAACACTATGGCCTGCCTGTCTCTGGGTTGAACACTGGTGAGTGCCCAGCTGGTGACTATGGAGGAGCTGTTAGCACTTACGCTAAAGATGCCTGCTCTCCATTGTCCTTCCCCATGCTCTGCTCTGCCCAGCTCCTGCCCACTCCTTCACTCTCCCATCCATCCATCAATCCTGCCAACTGCTTAGCCCAAACCCAGGCTGGGTGCTTTTATAGGCACAGGTGTTCAAGAAAGAACTCTGAGAGGGCAACATTCGGGCTGAAATCTGAAGGTTGAGAAGAAGCTGGTCATGCCAGAAACGAGGGAAGAGTGTCCCAGAGAGAGGGAACAGCATAGGTGAAGGCCCTGAATCCCATAACACTTAATCCAGATAGAGAGGGCTATCCAGAGGAGGAGAGGAGGAGTCCAGGACAGATCCTCAAAAACCGTAGTCTAGAACATATGAACAGAGGAGAGGATGCCCCAAAAAGAAGACAGACACAGAACAGTTAGAGTTAGGAGGGAAACTAAGGTGTTAGCTAAGTAACCTTGGACTAGTCTGTTCCATGTTCTTGGCCTCAGTTTTACTGCCCTTAAAGTGGGGAGATACCAGTTCTTACAGTCTGAGAATTCTGTGGTTATTTTAAGAGTCAGTTGTTCTGAGAGTACCTTTTCTTTGTATGCATCTGGTATGAATAAATTTATGAGCAGGTTTTGGTTTTCAGAGTCATCGTCTGCCTTGAGTTTTTAAGAAGAACTAAAAGACTGTTGGGGCCACAATTCCACCAACACATCTAAAAGGCTTTTTCCAAGTTCTCTGGCGAGGATGAGAAGTGAGGACTCCATCATGGCCCAGGGGAAGGCTGACATTTGGTGAGATGTCTGTATTTAACTCCCACCACTTGACATCTGTTTCCAATTAATCTGCCTGTGTTAAGAGGGATGCTGCCTGGAACACAGGATTCAAGCTCCATTCTGAGAGGCAGAGGGAGGCAAATATAGAGGGTTAGTTAGCACAGAGCCTGGTCCACCCACTCCCCTCCACTGTACCCCGTGGGGCTCCCATGTGCCCCCAGGGCCATCTGGCCTGCAAGGTGCCTGAGGACCTACTCCACACACATACCCCTTCACAATTTACACTTCAGCAATACCAAGCATGACATGTGTGAAGAACTAAAAGAAAGCCAAGATCACTGGATGTACAGAGAACAGTGGCATGAGATGGCTGGGTAGGGGTGAGATCAGGCGAGGCCTTGAAGTCTGGAGGAAAGCGATCCATTTTCATTCAGGTTCTGGCAGAAAATGACATGGTCTAATTGCCTATTTAAGGAATCTCTTTGAGTGCTCATTGGAGAATGGGTTGGATGGAGGCAAGAGTGGGAGGAACATCATTTCAAACTGCACTGGAAAAGGCAAAACTGTGGAGAAAGTAAAAATATCAGTGGCTTCCAGGGGTTAGGAGGAAAGGGAGAGCTGAATAGGTTGAGCACCAGGAATTTTTAGGTCGGTGAAACTATTCTGTGTGATGCTATTCTGTATGGGTGCATGTCCTTACACATCTGTCAAAACCCACAGAAGGTACAACACCTGTTTGTGAGCCCTAATGTAAACTGTGGACTTTGTAAACTTTGGTGATGATGTGTCCATGTCAGCTCATCGACAGTAACCAATGTGCCACCGGTGGGGGATGTTGATAATGGGGGGTAAGGGGGGTTGTTGTGGGTGTTGTTCAGGAAATCTCTGTACTTTGCACTCCACATTGCTATGATCCTAACATTGCCCTTACAAATAAAGTTCATTCATTTAACATTTTAAATTCACCTGTTTCTGTTTATTTTCTTTAATGTGGCCATGAGGAAACATAAATCTCCATGTGCAGCTCTCCTTATGTTTCTACAAGATAGCACTGAGTTACAGGGATGATGGTTTTAGACCAGGGTAGGGCAGTAAAATGAAATGGGGAAGACATCACTGAGATGCGTTTCAAAGGCAGCATTGGCAGGTCTTGCTGATAAATTGGATGTCAGGAATGAGTGAGGGGAAGGGAGCTATCAAAGATGATGGCGCTGGTTCTGGCTTGAGCATTTGGATGGATGATGGTGTCATTTCCTTGAATGGGAGACGTAGGGGAGGGGAACCTTTCGGAGGAGAGACCTTCGAGTTCCACTGAGTTTGAGATGCTTGTAAGATGCCAAGTGGAGGTGTCAAGCAGAGAGTCGGATATGCAGACCTAGTGCTCAGAAATAGAGTCTGGGAGGAGATCTAAATTTGGAAGCAACCATTTGGAAAAAGTAGGTGCTTCATCACAAGCAGACAGACCAACTGAGAAGAGCAGAGATGTTCATGTGTTCCCCTGCTCTGTTCTAGCAAAACCTTCTGAATATGCAAACGTCCCTCTAACTTTGAGTCTTCTCTGTATGTCACCAGCTCTCCTTTTTATCCCCCCACCCCACCCAGGTAAACCTCCTTTCTTGGTTCACCCACCCCCCAAACTTGCCAGGCAAAAACTGTGGCAAAGCACCCACCGCAGACAATCTTCAGCAGTGAGCTATGGGTCAGGATGTTTGCACAAATGCTTCACAGCATCATTTATCTTGAGGGATGTCAACTCGAAAAATGTTAGTTCATGTCACTGTCGGTGTAAATGCCAAAAATTAGCTTTCTTTCATCAGAAAATGGAATAATTAACTTTGCAACTGTTTTCAAAACTGCTAATTAATGGGTTTTACCCACTTGATTTGTCAGGCTCCATTGCGAGCTGCGCACAGCCGGAGCCCCTGGAGGATTCCCGTCCTCCCCTGCTCTCTGTCCCCGGCAGCGGGAGTTGGAAGAAGTTACAGGTAAACAGTGGAGAAAAGCTAAAGCAGAGGAAAACACTACTTTTTTGGAGTCAAGAGTTTTCCTTTTCCTTGCAAAATCCGTCTCCCACCACTTTCCTTTCCCACATTGCTGCCCTCAATTGATCTCAAAATTGTGGTGCTCAGCCTTAGCTGATGGGGTCACTATCCACCTGTCACCCACACTTGGAGGTCAAAATCAAATGCCTCTTTTCCTTATTTAAGGTCTCGGGCATGGTGGTTAAAGACTGAGTCCTGGAGGCAGGCAGATGTGGGTTTCAAGGCCAGTTTGAGCTCCTACCAGTTGTATGACCTTAAGCAAGACACTTCCCATCCCACTACCTTATCTGTAACATGGGTTTCACAGTAGATCTATGCCATCAATTGTTGGAAGCTTAAAGGAGCTCACCATTGCACATCCTTGGGCATGGTATTTCAGATATAGTAAGTCCTCAACCACAGAGCTACTGTCACATCTTTTATCCCATTTCCATCTACTCTGTCCCTACCCTGACCGGGGCTCCTCTCCCATCTGGATCTTTGCCTCTTCACTGAGGGTCAGAAATGTTTTCCCAGCATGCCAATCTGGGCATGTGCTGGTTTGGATTATTGGCCCCCAGTCTTACTCCACTATATCAGCAGTATCCATCCACACTCTGTGTCTTGCAAATTTGCAGGGCTTCTCACTGTAGATGAAGCATATATCCTCACTACTGATCTTTTAAATTTTTTAATTGCAGTAAAGTACACAAAAAGATTGTCACTTTCTCTTTCACCAGGGTGCTATCAATATTGGCTGTGAAGCCTTAGCCAGTTTGGTTCAGTGGAGACAGCATCAGTCTGTTTCAATTCCAGTCAAGGGCACGTACCACAGTTGTAGGCTCCTTCCTGGCCCAGGCCCTGGTCGGGGCACATGCAGGAGACAAATCGATGTGTTTCTTTCACATAGATGTTTCTCTCTGCCTTTCCCTCTCTCTTCCACTCTCTCTAAAAATCAATGGAGTGGCTGAGCAAGATGGCGGCATAAGGTAAACACCATATATGCAGCCGTGAACAACTATTTCAGAAAAACCACGAAAGGAACACATGGACACCACTTGCACCCACAGGAAGGCTGGCTGAGTGAAAATCTTACAACTAGAAAAAATTCTGAGACTCAGAGGAGCGGCGGAAGCAAAGTACAGAGGTACGGAGGCACGCGCACGGGGCTCGGGGAGAGGGCTGGCGCTGCAGGACGCGATTCTTTTCCAAAACGGAGAGAGCCACAAGTTCCCAGCGGCTCTGAACTCCAGTTCTGAGTTCTGAGGACCCAGACACCCGGAGAAGGGGGACTGACTGGCACCGGGAGAAAATCCAAAGCGGGTTTCTCTCAGCGTTGCTTGCAGCAATTACTGTGGGACACAGAGACTTGGTGTCTCTCAGCGCAGGGCTGAGAAGCGCCATAGCTATTTGCTTCTCCCTGCCCTGCAAACTCCCCAAGGTTCCGCCCCTCGTCAGAGACTTTTGCATATAAAAGACTGAGTAGCCTAAGGCAAAGGTTAACTCAACACCTCCTTAAAGATACAGGAGCCAGCCTCACCCAGTGGCCAGAGTAGGACTAACCTAAACAAAACAGATCCACAAGGAACACACTCGGGGCAGATGCAGTGAGCATAAAAGCTCCACTGAAACAACTCTTGCCCCATAAGGGTGTCTTCAGCACAGAAGTTCTCTCACTGTAGACACAGCTGACTCTCATAACCAAGTGGCTTAGAGGTTAATTCCTCACAGTGATCACCTAACTCAGAAAGGGAAGCAGCCAAAATGTGGAGACAAAGAAACAGGTCACAAATGACAGAAATGGAGGAAAGAAAACAACAGGATATAGAGTTCAAAACCACGGTTATTAGGTTTTTCAAGAAATTTCTAGAGACTGCCGATAAATTTAGTGAGATCCTCAATGAATCTAATTAGACCCTCAAGGATATGATAAAGGACCAACTAGAAATTAAGCATACACTGACTGAAATAAAGAATATTATACAGACATCCAACAGCAGACGAGAG